>RJWM01046303.1:0-12391 GCA_004363535.1 Dasyprocta punctata
CTGAAGCAGGTCTTAGAAGGCCTGCCACTCAACAGAATATGTCTGATTTTCAAAGTGGATCACTAGTAAGTGTGCTATATAGGCTGGGGGCAAGACTATGTGATCCTCACCTTCTGAACTGGCCTAAAAGTTTTGTTTTTGGGTCTTCTAGGAATCTGAAAGAGCAGTCTGTCCTAGCATTGCATATCATGGAGCTACAAAGTCAGTGGGGAATAAATTGGTACCATAGAAAAGAGTTCTGCCAATGTCTCAAAGGAATGAAAATCTTAAAGAGAAGATGTTAAGTGAAATAAATCAGACATGCAAGCTTAAATACTGTGTGATACCTCTCATCTGACTAATGCAAAGTACAAAGAGTTAGATAAAAAAGGGGTAGAAACAAGGGGCTAGATCTCATGCAAGTGGGAAGAGGGTCCAAGAGACTGAGCAGAGAGATAGAAGGGAAGGGGAAATAAGAATTAAGAAATATTGCCAGGTAGCACTCAGAATGGATTTCCTAGAGTTCAAGGCCAGCATGGATTACATAGCAAGACTTTGTCTCAAAAAAATTAATAATCATAGTGAATGTGATTACCACATAATATGCCATAAATACGACTAAGAATAATAATAAGAAGAATGAAAATGGGGAAAGGGGATTTAGACCTGGAGGGGGGGAAGTAGGTGGGAAGGAGAAAGGGGATTAAAAAAAAAAGAAACAATCACTTCTTGACTTTTTGGCTAAGATCAAGTGTAAAAACAAGAAGAAACAAAGAAGTTGTGTCATGTACATGTACCTACTCCCCAAGATGAATGTACACTTCAGGTACTACAAACATGTACTCATAAAATCTTTAAAAGTGACATGGATTTCCCGTGGGGAAATGGCGATGAGTTTTCCTTTGAGTAGTATAGAATTCAGGCATAAAGCTGATCATCTCTGGGGTAGATTCATAAATATAACTCAGGAAGACCCCTGGTTTTTAAGTTACCCTGTGCTCGCTATCCTTTCTTAGCAACAGAAGTAGAGGCTCTAGAGTTATTGAAGTTCATGGGAACCAATATGGTAATTGGAAGAGAGCTGCTTTAAAATGGTGGCAAAAAATGTAGTGTGCCTGTTCTGCCTTTGACTCTTAAATAGATCTGGCATGTCTGTGCAAAGAGCCTTAGACCATGAGGAAGCCCTGGTAGGGTTGTCAAATATAGTTGTGTGTGTGTATAAAGCCAGGGGGTGCCAACTGCACAAAGTATCCATACCCAGCAGCCCCAGGAGAAGTACCTAGCAATTTTAAGTCTCAAGTCCTCATCCCAGTTTCTCTGATACTTGCCCATATTGCTGTGTCTTTGTTTGCTTTTTCCCAGTCCATCTGTCAATTCACTCATCTTCTAATTCAAAATAACATTTATTGAGTCTCTACTATGTTCCAGGCATTTTGCCAGGGACCAAGAAAACAATGGTAAAAACAAGAAAATCTGACTTGTTCTTATAAAGTTTATGGCTAATGGCGGACACAAATGGTTGTTAAATAAACGTTGAAATAAATGTAAATTTGCAAAAGTGATGAGCACTACAAAGGAAATGTGTTTGGTAATAGGAATATTTCAAATGTGAGGTTTTTGATCTGGTCTAAAATGTTGGGGAAAATTTGAGTTGAAGTCTAAAGAATGAATTGTGGTTACTGGGACAAAGAGAAGGAAGAGCATTCCAGGTTGAGGGAACAACATATTCGAAAGTCCCGTGACAGGAGAAAATACATTAGGTACCAGAGACTAAAAGAGATCCAGTGTGACCTGTGTGAAGGTGGCCTGGGTAGTGGGGGTGGTATTTAAACTCTAGGTATAATTCAGCTTCCTGTTGTTTTTGACAATGTATTTGAACCCCCTTCTTTGCTCTCAACCTTGTTTAAGCTGAAGTTTTGCCTCCTTCATCTCACTGTCACTCCAGACCTGACCCGTGGCTCCACTGAGCCAGAGCAGAGGCAGACACCTGGACTGTCATCTGTCCTGGATACTCTCAGGACCAGGAGATTGACTGTAGCCCAGTGTCATGTTATCCCCAGCAGCCAAAGAGCTGCTTTCTCTGAAGCACAGTGTTCTTCTTCAGATGGGACCAGGTGGGCTGTCCAAGCAGTCTGCATCTGGTATCTCAAGCAAGCACAAAGATGCTATAAGAATAAGCCTGGTTTTCCCAGCCCTTCTCCTTATCTTAGCACTTGGGATACCAATGATTCCATGATTGGCCCCTTAAAAAATGAACAATTGAAAGTGTCAGGAGTGCAGGGCTTGCCTTTGCCCTGGTTTCTCACTGTGTGTCAAGAGCTTGGGCTGTGGTAGGCTCAGCTCTTCCCCCTGGCTCTACCATTTTCTGTCTTGGTGATTTTGGGCAGAGCACTCCACTGTGCTGGTCTGTTTCTTCCACACCTCAGAAAGGCTGGCGATCCTAACATTTGAGACAGTTTTGAAGATTAAGTCAGACTATATTAAAAGCCTTAGGACACAGAATACCTATCATTCTATCTTGGCAGTTATTTATTATTGTTAACACATAAGGAGGCAAAGGGCATATTTTTGCTTATCACAGCAGAATTTTTTTTAATTGCTGGAGCAGATAACAGAGGAAAAAAACAATTTTTTGAGGCTGCCAACTCTGTAGGCTTCAAACACTGGAAGAGCAACAGGACCGACAGCTGCTGGGGTATGTGAGGAATATTCCGCAGGGAGGGTCTTCCCAGGAAGAGGATAGAGGAAAATCCTCACAGTACATCATCCTGGACTGCAGATCCCCAGTGACACTGCTGTCCTAAGAGTTCACACATGCTCTGTTCTTCGGAGGTATGCTTGGTTTCATTGCTTTCCTTTTTGTTTTATTATTTCTTTGTCTAAAACCTGAGGGCTCCAGATGATAATATTTATTCAAATGCTTTCTTCCACTGAAGTTCCTAGGAATCTTTAGAACATGATGGTCCTTGGAACTTGAATCCTTGCTGGTGCTCAGGCCAGCTCTTCCTATGCCCAGTCAATTCCCTGCAGCATAGTATTATTTTGGGAGATCTCCTGCTCTTAGAAAGTCAGGTTTGGGTTTGAATCCCTCTGAACTGGCTGTATGACCTCAAGTAAGTTGCTTACCATTTCTAAACTCCAGTTTCCTTGCTGATGAAGAAGAGCTATCCATACTTGAGCTATGTAGTCTTGAGGAGCTTAGCTATAATATCTACATAGTGCCTAACACAGTATCCCACACAGGTTTGGGATGTAACAACTGGAAATTGTCATAATAATCATATAGTAACAGTTATTATTGTTGTTTGTTTATTCAATAAATATTGTTTAACACTATCAAAAAGCTCTTCCCTTTGGAACAGCCACAGAGAAGCAGTATCCTGAAGTCAGCAGGGAGAGAAAATATTTTAGATGAGAAATACTTATTCCATGGAAGTTTGGGACTCTGGGTGTTTTTTTTTTTTTTTTTTTTTTTAAATAGAATTGGCAGATCTAAAAGGAAGTTAGAAGAGCAGCCATCAGGGGAAAAGCTGATCACAAAGATGAGTGTAAGCTGGAATGATACTTTCCTCATGTGCTACACAGTACAGGAGCACAGCCCTCAGGGAGCCTGGCTTTCATTTGTAATCTTAGAAACTCAGCCAAGGTGCAGCCAGTCAGCCTTGTATTGACTGGAGGCCCTGCAGGGGGACTCAAGCTCCAGGAAACCTGGGTATGGTTGTTTCACCTATTAGTTACCTGTGTGTGTGTTTATGTGTGTATGTATGTATGTGTGTGTGTGTTTGTGTGTGTGTGTGTGAACATGTGAGGAAAATTCTAGGCCTTTTAGCACATGCTGGTGGTGCTTCCAGAGGGTAGGACGGTCATAATTTCTTCCATGTCTGGTGTCTGGCTGTATGTGTCACCTTTCCATTGCTGGGACGATGTACCTGACCCCCTGCAAATTTAAGGAGGTTCATGGTTTCAGAGGTTTTATGGTCCATAGTGTTTTGTTTCAAGGTAGAAATATCATGGCAGAAGGGAGTGGTGGAGGAAGAAGAGAGACATGGAAAGAGACAGAGAAGATGGAGCCAGGGACCAGAAAGGAACCTCAAAAGTATGTCTCCAGGATCTCTGCAGCCATATCCCAAAGTGTGTTTTACTGACACGTCTCAAGTCAATTAGGTTGATAACTGAAATTCACTGTCACATTGGCAGAGGATCAAGGGATATTTTTCACCAGTCTTTCCTTCCTCCCAATTAAGACACTCTTCCAAGCCTTTGTTATAGTGCATAGATACTAAAACTATAAGCATTTAGGAATAGTAAAAAGATGCCTGCCTGGTAAAGTTATCTTGGGGTTTATTAATTACTTAATATTTAATATACATTAGTCATAATGTTTTGAAAATATCTCTTTTTTTAAAGTTTTTTTTTGTATTTAAGGGAAAAAGATAGAGAAAAGAAAGACAAAAAGTAAAAGAGACAATCAAATGACAACAACAAATCCAATACAATAATATTATAGGTTTACAAAACAAGATGATAGGAATTTGACAATGGTTGCATTATTGTGTATTGTTACCTTCAAAAGTGTTGTTTATATTAACAGATATAGACATGTAAAATTGATCTAATCGCATGAGTATTAACTGTTCTTTTTTAAAAACTGAAAATATCTCTTAAGAAGTTGGAAATGTTAACTATCCTGTTTTGATCACTACACACTCTATATATGTATCAAATTATCACATTGTACCCCATATATATGTACCATTAAAACTATAATCTTAATAGGGCTTGGTGGCACACACTCTTAATCCCAGAACTCAGTGAGGCTGAGTGAGGCAGGAGGATCAGAAGCTCTAGTCAAACCTGGCAGCTAAGCAAGTTAGTGTGACTCTGTCTTAAAATTTAAAACAAAATTTTAAAAATTCAAAAAGAGTCAGAGATGTGGCTTACAGTAAAATGCTCCTGGGTTCCATCCCTGTTATTAAAAAAGTATTACAATTATTTTTAAAATTGTAACGAAGTTAAATGACTGACCTGGAGAAACGGCATGGCAGACCTCTGCCCCCATCCTCCCCTGAGATGCACCGTGAGTCTCCCAGAGCACTGGTGACTCTCAGGCCAAAGATCCTCTGCTTTGGCAGTGTCAGGTGATGTCCACGGTAGTGCTGGGAAGCGTGGTGCAGGAGTAAGTGTGGCTGAGCAATTAAATGTGTGCCAGGTGTTCAGCAAAGGACTCCACTTGCTTACATAAGGAGCTCTTCCTACAAAACTTGTCTTTATGAAGTAAAGAAGGGGAGTAGAGAGCACCTGAGTTTCTCCTTTCCCTTCTTATATCTCATTGGAAAGGTCAAAGGAAAGAAGAGAGGAAGAAAAGGAGAAGGAGATAGAGAGGGAAAGAGAAAAAGAAGTGTCAAGTGACACCAAGGAGCAGAACTAGTTACATTCCAGGAATATTAAGGTCCAGGGTACCTGAAGGTGAGACAGAGTCAGATCTAGAAACTGAGTGGGGAGCTGTTGGCTCACCAGGTTCCCACCTGACCTTCAACAGTCACCTCCCTCTTTTCCACAAGATGTGGAGTCTTTTGGGTAGTAAGAAGTTGTGGGACTCCAGGAATCACCAGGAATGGCCAAGTGGGAAGAGAAAAGCATAAATCCTTGGGCTGTTCAGCTTTACACTCCTTGCCCAAAACCTTGAAGGAATTTTATATGCAGGAACTGAAGCACTGCGAGAAATGGCATCAAAATGCTGAAACTTGGTGGTTCCCAAATGAATAGAATGACTCACAAGAAGCCTTGCCTGTGAACAGATAGTCCTGTCCCTGTGTATCCGGAACCTGCACCCAGCCTCGTAGTGCCCTGCTTTCCATTCCAGCTGCCACATTTTGCAGGATTCATCAGTGCAGAAGTGAGAGACCCAGACAACCTGCAGCATTTTGATCCATGCAACAGAATAAATGTGGGCTGGGGGCTGGGGATGTAGCTCAGTGGCACAGTGCCTGCCTGGCAAGCACAAGGTTGTGAGCTCAATTCCCAGTACAAATAAATAAAGAAATAAGTACAAACAAACAAAAGGCAGGATTCAGGAGGTGAGGGTGGAAAGTGCCAATTTTCATTAAAAGACTTTCAGCACTACATGATCCTTTGAAACCAATGTGTTTGTATTATTTCAACAAATATAGGTATTTGAAAACAGTCTTCTTACAAGGAAGGGGTGCTTTCAGTTGTAAAAAAGAGTTAATTAGACTGAGAAAGGTGGCCTGTCTTCCCTAATATCACACAGCCAGTGCATCCAGGAGCTGGGATTGAACTCATACCTATCGGTTTTAAAACTTCAGCGTGGTTTTTCTCCTCACGAGTGATTTCTGGCTTGCAAGGTAAAATTAGTTAAAGAAAACCAGCTCATGACATCAAATTCCTATGATGAGTCTCACGGGAGGTCAGTTAGAATTAAATGACTGTTAGCAGATTCTCCAAACCCTTTCTAAGGTACTGGGGGACCCAGGGTGTGTCTGGTCATTTGCTGAGTGATTCTCAGCATGTGCTTCATTCCAGCCAAGGCTATGAGGGCTGAAAGTCAAGGAGACAGCCCCCAAAGCCCGCTAGCAGACAGCAAGAAACTAAGAACATGTGACTTTAAAATGCATTATTGATGTTTGACTGCATAGGGATCTGGGGAGTTTTGAGGAATTCTTTTAGTAATTAAAAAATCCTTTTCACTGTAAAAACAAACAAACAAACAAACACATAATAGATTTGACTCAGACTGAAAATCAAAGTCCCTCATGTCTTTGCTTCAAGTAGTAGCAGGGTTTCCCTTAAGTTGGCAGCTCTACAAAATGCCACCTGCCTATGTTCTGGTCCACTATTATAAGCAGCAGTGTGGGACTGCTGGAAGGTTAACATAGATATTTCTGAGGAGAGACTGATAGGTCAGGAATGGGATCAAGCAACAAGTGGCAAAGGCATACAGTGTCTGACTTCTTTGGATCTAGCAAATCAAATGCTGGTGTCATTGGGGTTGGAATTGTCTGAAAGCAGGACGCTATTATTGTCTCCTTTTGGTGGAAGGATGCACCAGGTGATACAGGTCAATTTGGGCCACTGTGTCTGTTTTTACAGGCTGTTTCTTCTTGGGAACTTGCTGACTGCCACCTTCCTCTCCATAGGGTAGGTGAGGGGTTGAGCTGGGGTTCCCACTGGTCCTGCTTGTTTGTAAGCCCTGCAAAGTTAGGGACTACATCTGTCCTGTACAGCACAATATCTCATCACTTGGAAGAGTACCTGCAAACAGCAGCCTTAGTATTTCTTGATACATCAAGAGAATGTCACAATTCAACAGTGCCAGAAAGATGTTTCTTTCTTTTCCTCAATGGCACGACTACCTAGTCTTTCCTACTTAGAAAATCTGAAATGCGACATTCATAGTTACCTTTTAAAAATCCTAGAAAATCTATGAATTATGTATAAAGTGGAGAGACTACCTGTATATATTAGGGCAACCAAATTTAGCTTGAAGAACAATCACCACGGTCACCACATCCTTTACTGTCAAGGACTTTATGTACAGCATATATCAACATTTAAGTCTTCCAGTTTTTCAAATCTTAGAATTCACCAGGAATGTCTCTGTCATGTTTAAGTTGCTTTCTTTTTATAACAGGGCATGCATATTTCTTCCTTTTTACAACAAGGTTTCTGTGTGGATGTCTGTGAACCTTTTCCATCCTACCTTTTGGGAAGTACCAGCCTCAGGTTTTCACCAATTTCAGGGGAACTTAATGCCTTTGTTTGGCTGCCATCTCCCTTTTTACTGGTTTTGGACTAAATGTAGCACTTCACTTCCATCCTTACAGTCATCCCTGAAAAATGTGGTACCAGTCACAGACAATAAAGGAAGTTCACTGCACCTCCCAGTGTGATGTGTGACACTTACCCTACACTTGCCCGGTTATTATTTTTAAGAGTGAGTGCTGATATTTCTCTCTGGATTATTTCAGTCTGGTGCTAAAGACAGGTGCATATGAATGAGGCTTGTTGGTGGGTCATGGACCCATGAGTGTCAGTGACCATCTTTTTTTTTAAGAAACTGCTCTATCCTTGCCATGAATAAGGGGCATAATGAACAATCCAGTGAGATTTCCTTTTCCTAGCGAACAGAAGAAAAAGTCTATGACTTCTCCCATGAAATAATATCACCTTTATTCCATGTAAGCCATGACAGTTAGAGCCATAATAGTTTCTTTTGTTGGAGAAAAATTTAGAGGATCTGGTTCAATCCCTCCATCTTACAGGAGGTGAGGGCGCTCAGGTTTTGTGAGGTGAGGTGATTTGCCCATGGCCACAAAGAAAGTTAATGAACAGAGCAAGTCCAGAACCCATACACTTCAATCTCTTGTTCTCTCACCTAGTCTGCAATACATTTATTTCTCAGTCTTCCCTGAATACAAAGATGATGCTCAAAAGGGAAATCATCTGGTCTAGGTGATTTAAGCATTAACCAATGACAGACAGGAGGATGAGCCTTGATGATTTGGGGGAATGCTCTGACCTTGGAATCCCAGCTCCATATACTTTTTTGCTTGAACCATGGCACACCGAAAACTTTATAGTCCCAGAAGAGGTAGTGAGGTCACCCAGGACTTGAAAATTGGAAGAAAACACTGACATGTGGACAGCAGGATTCACAGTGTTCTCTGTCTTCTCCAACGGAATCCACAGGAAGCCAAAAAGACAAATGCATTTTTCTCCTCCAAATTATTCCTCCTACAAATGCTAAGTATCTCCATCTGGGAGGCATTTAACATTTCAAGCAGCTATTGCTGATCTGTAGGAGGACTCGCCAAGTTTCAACTGCCTCCCCAAAATAGCTCCCCTTATTGCTTCAGGAGCCGCCAAGACCCAACCCAGGCAGAGGGGAAAAATAGTGTGTTTGGGGAGGCCTAAAAGTTGGAGGAGAGCAAGGGCGACTGACACCTGGTGTATCTTCACCAACTCTTCTCTCTTCATAGGTATGTTTTGATGAGCTGATGTGTAGAGACCAACATCTCTCTTCAGAAAAGCATTTCATCAATGATGTCTCCCTAGGTGACAGTTTCATGTTTCTTTTGAGAGCTGAAATTCATTCAGCTAGTTAGAGCAAATCACGTATATATTCTGCAAGGCCAAATTAAAGTCCCATAAAAAGGGACCGGAGGTAGGATAGGGATATTCAAACTCTGAGCAAGACTCAAGAGTTTGTCTTTATCACTTCCCATTCTGTTTACATTTGCCAAACTAACCATGGGGAATGGACATGGTGCTAATACCTCCAAGCCAGAATTTTGTGGCATGAATCCATTTACTTGCTGTTGGTTAACTTAGTGTCTACAGGGTTGTGGGTACTGGGAGGGGGCTGAAGATAAAGGTGACACACAGTTTCTCTCATCAAAGAGAGTATTTAATAATATGAATATGACCACAATAGTACTAAATCTAATTAGGGTAGAATGACATGGGAAATCCTGATACAGGACTTACAGAAATTGGAAGAAAAAGTTGTTCGTAATTGAAAACCCAGAGATGTTTTCATGGAGTAGATGATATTTGTTCTAGACCTACAAAGGGGAGCTTAGAATTTGAACATTTGGATATTAGTAGAGGAAAACACCCCTGTTGCTTGAGCAACAGCAACTCAAGGTGGTGAAGGCATCTAGAGGTGAATTTCATTTGTTCATTGTTTCCTATTTGCATTCATTGAATGCTGCATGTATGGACTGAACATTGAGTATGTTCAGGGACACAGTGCCAGGGGTTGGGCATATAGAGAGACATAAAACATGACCTCAAGAGCCTTTGTCTGGTGGAGAATGAGAAGTGGTGAAAAGAAAGTAACCTCTAGTGAATAAAATAACCAAAGGACCATAAGAGATAGCAGAACAAGGGACCTATCCTTGACTCAGGCATGACTGGTTAGGAGAGATGGCCTGCGGAGGAGAAGCAGAATCAAATGTCATGGACAGAAGGAGAAAGGTGTTTTGAGAAGCTTCAGTAGATACAGAAATCATGGGGCTAAACTAGAGGGTGAGATACAGCAGTGGGGGGTGGGGATGGCAAAAGAGTGGGACATGACTAAGACTCTTGAGTGTGTTTGGTAAGAGCTTGTCCAGTCTTTGCTTTGTTTATGCTGCTGCAGTGGAGAAAGCTTGGGAACTGATTCACACTCCCACTGCGAGTCCTGCTGGCATCCTGTGACGGGTGGGATGGCAGAACTCTGCCAACGTGCAAAGCTACCGTCTGCCACCTGCTCTGTGCTGTTGTTTTTCTTTTGTCAGTGTGTTGGTTTTGGTCACAAATGACTTCATCACAAGCAGAGACTAAGCCCTCAGAGCAGCAACTACAAGGCTGATGTACATAATAGATGCTCAATGTGTGTTTGTCAAACATTTGTGCTGTCGCGTGTATGTGTGAGGTGTGTGTGTGTGTGTGTGTGTGTGTGTGTGTGCATGTGTAAGTGAGATTCTTTGGGGCTGAGATATGTCCTCATTTGTACATTTGAGAAATGAAAATATGTCTCCCATTTTTATCATCATTGTTGACTCTTTATTATTCAAGCTGTTGGTCTCTTCCAAATGAATGACAGATTTTATTGGCTAGGAAGTTAAGCTTTTCACAGACAATATTTCTATGTAACATATATGTTGATATGTGGTCAGCATCAATAACTTGCCATCAAGACACCTGTCATCAAATAGAAATATACCTATTCCAAGATCTTTGGAAATTTAGACATTTGACACATTCCTGTGTATCATTTGAAGTATAAAAAGTACTAGTTTATACTGTGTTAAATTATTAAAATTTTAAAAGCATTACTGAATATGAAAAAGAATTTTAAAACCTGTTACTATTACTAGTATTAATGGATGAGTATCCTTATATCTTTTTATGTATACCATATATCATTGGGTAGTTTTAAAATGAGAATTGTATGATAAAATACCAATTCATATGATGCATGTAGACAGTAAATTCATTTGCATAAACATAATTTTAATAGCTGCACAGCATTCTCTGAGAACTTGTGCCTTGAGGGAGAACAGGCCTCAATATAATTGAGTTGAAAGTATGGAGCTTCCACTGTGATAAGAGCTGTAAGGAAGAGTCCAGATAAAAATTCATAGTAGTGTTGGGCCTGGAAGTCAGGAAAAGTTTCCATGGGGTGAATTCACATCTAAATGACAGTTACATATTATGGCTGAATGAGGCCAGGTCTGGGCAGGGCCTTCCGATAGACATGAGTATACGCAGTGCTCTTGTAACAAGTGGCAGGAGGCCCATTCAGGGACTTCTGTTTTCTAGCTGATTTTCACAGCTGTTTGCCTGTATTTATGCAGGCTCTGGACATCTTGTTGATTTCTTCAGTATTATTATTTATGAATGTTCTAGGTTTACATTCCAATCATTTGCAACTGAGCCTAAAAGCAGGCATAATTCAGGCCCGCGTCAGGTGCCATGCCGAGGGTGATGACTGCATCTGCTTAAATGATCTTCATTGTCTTTTATGAGGACAAGTATCACCATCCCCAGGACAGAGGGAAATGACTTAACAGTTTAGCAAACAAGTGCTCAATTGCTAGTACACGAGGCAGCTGAGATCAAACCCAGGCCTAACACCGATGCCTCTACCTCTAAGATGCCATTCAACTGAACGCCTGCTTTCCTATTTACCCTCTTGAAGGTTTAAAACTGTTGAAAAACAGGGAGTTCTGTTTGGTCTAGGACTTTAGCAGGAAATGTTTCTGGCTTTGGTGATTCAGTAAAATGTTGGTCGATATGTGAGATTTAATCTTTGTAAGGCTAGCAAAGTATTCCTGTATTCCATGACTTCTGCATTTTTAAAAAATAAGTCAGAGATAGAATTGAATTTTGTCAAAACCCTTTTGATATTTGATGATGATCTCTCTCCTTTGACCCACTGAAATGATAAATTATGTTAATAGATTTCTGAATATTAAATGATCCCTAGTATTAAATCTACCTTGGGTTCTTGGAATAAAATCTATTTGGTCATGGTGAATTATTTCTCTAAAGCATAGCTGAATTAGGTTTGTTGGTATTTTATTCAGTATGTTTATGACTATATCAATAAATAATATTGGATTAGAGCTTTCTTTTTCTTCAGTTATTGCTATTAGGTCTTAGCAATAGACTGATGCCAGAATCACTAACGAATTCAGGATGTGTTTTTTTTTTTTCCTTTTAAAATCTCTTTCTAAATAGCTACATGCCACGGCTGTTATTTACTTTTAGAATTGTGAAATAATTAGCATTTTGAATAATTCAGGTCCAGTTTCTTCTTCAGATTATTTTTGTAAAACTTATTCACTTTTCCCCAAAGTTATTGATGTGCTCAGATTCCCAAGGGCCCATTTTTATAATTCAT
>RJWM01046304.1:0-12377 GCA_004363535.1 Dasyprocta punctata
GCTCTCTCCTGGTTCATTTGTGTACTGGAAACACATTGCCTCAAAATTTGATTGTCAGATCCATCACTGTTACAGAGGACTCAGGTGGGGGCCCTTTGAGTCATGTGATCTACAGTCTGGCCTTGAAGATTTCCACATCCAGTATCATAAGTGGCCCAACCCTGAGGCCTGGCATTCCTAGAAATTATCCAAGTCATTTCCTGCTGCTGGCCCTAGTATCTCTCACTTCCTCCGCCCAGCCCTGCCACCCATATGAGAGGGCGGATGTTCAAGGCCATGGGTGTATTGTTCTTTGAACCACTGACAGAAGCAAACTATTGTCTCCCACCTTTGGCATGAAGAGGCAAACGTTCATCTTCTGGATGTTACTTCCGCTTGGCAGCAGTTAAGCAAGTGAAAAAACTGGCTGACAATCAATGCAATCTTTTCCATGGACAGAACTCTTTGAGTCAGCCTTTTCCTATAAAGAAACAGACGTAGGTCATATCTCCATATATGACCAAGTTGGTGCCTTCGACCCCAGTCAGCACGTGTGGACTGAGGTTATGCTGCCTCCTGTGCTCAGATTCTGACATTAGCATCCATCTGTATGTGCCCTGTCCTTCCCCGTCAGTTATGAGCTATCTAGCATCTCTGACTGGGGATACTGCAGATCAGCCCAGCTGTCTGTTGCCAAGAATATCTGTCATTTGGTTGGAACAAAGTCTGCCTTTTGGATTTGCACAAGATAAGGTACTCCTGGCAACCAGGTACAACCCATGCTCCCATTATCACATCAGATAAAGCCAGCTTGTTTTTATTCATTGTACTTTTAATTATTAACCCTGAGAATTGCTTGGCACATGTAGAATGGAGTTGGTGATACCCATCTCCTAGTGCAAGTACTAAATGGGATACCATGATAAAATTCTCCCTAGAAATGCTGGCTCTTGGGAACTGTGCACATCTGTAGGTGAGGTAGAGACATCTGTGACTGCTAGTCTTCCTGAATATGTCTGCAAAGTCTGACTGCAGAGGGGTTGCTAGAAGTCAAACTTATAGATATCCTTTGTTTACTGTTACATGTAAACCACCAGCTAAACAAAGGGGTTTCCTCCTCTCACAGGTGGTTAAAGCCACTCCATGACTGTCAGGAGCCAGGACACTGCCTGCCCCAAGGTTGCCTGTCTCCTCTTTTACAAAGCACAGCCCTGCCAAGTCAAATTGTGCCCAGGGTAACCAGGTCAGAGCCATGTATGTTCCCAGTCACATTCATGACCACCAGGGTATTTTCCTCACTTCCCTTCCACTGGCCACTGAAAATCTTTCTGGATCAGTAAGGATTTTGAGGTTACATAGGTCATGGAGAATTGAGTACAAGCAGTGACTCCCCTCCTCATTGAACAGACATTCACATAACAGTTTGTGTAATGATTTCTAGTGGCTCATAGAAGCCCCACTCATCCCTCAAATTTCATAGTCTTAACTGATTCTCAGAGTTATTTTTGCAGGATGTGGAATTAACTGGTACGTCAATCAGGCGAGAATGCCCATGGTCAGTTTCTGACCATGAAAAAACTATATTTTCATATAGGAGTATTTAGTTCAGTTGGTTAGAATTTGCTTGACAACAGAGAATAAGGGTTTAATAAGCCTTTTGGTCAAGGCTGGAGTAGTTAGGTTCAGCCCAGACCTCATTTGCCCACTTGTGGTCACCCCACTCTCGCCCAGCCACTCAACCTTCCCTGCCCTCCCCGTGGGCTGGTTGCTCATCTCAGACACTTGACAGCCTTTCTAGGTGGAGGATGGGGAAGAGTGCGCTGTAACACAGGTGGGTTCCTACCTTTAGAGTCTTGAGGTATAGGCAGAAGAGGCACAGGGCTAAGGGACACAGACAGTCAGTCTAGGGAAGGCAGCTAGGCAGAAAGCACATGGTCCGTGATAATGTGCCAGACATGGCTCTAGCTCTATTTCTAGAAATAGTTGGTATCAAAAGTCCAGTAATATGACCAGTGAAGTACAGAGTCTGGCATGTGGGAGGTGGTTCTCTGGGTATTTTAAACACAAGAGGAATATTTGTTCCCAGGATAAGAGCCTCCTAGCCTGGAGGGCTAGATAAGGAGTTGGAGGAGGGTGCATCCGGCAGGGCATCCATCAGGATGAAGGCTGAAGCCTAGTTCTGCAGCCAGCCTAGCACAGGAGCAGTGGGAGAGGAGGGGGCGTCCACAGGATTCTGGTCAGATTGGCTTGGACAGAAAGGGGTATAGGAAGATCAGCAATTGTGGATGGGCTGAGGAGCACCCTCACTAGGCCACGTGGGCAGACACTGTGGCTGCACATGCTGCGTGTTAGCACAAACAACTCCTAAAACGACAAAGACTGCACTACAAAATCATCAGACATCCAAGCAAGTGCGACTGAAACCATATGTGTAATTTTAATATGCAGTTTTCAAATTTAAGGACTAAAGTCTATTTTAAGGCTACAAACTCTTAAACATCTCATTAATCCCTGGTTTTAAAGATTCAAGAGTCTCCTCACCAGCTGGAGGTAGTCAGTGGTTCAAGGTGTGGGTGACTCCCACCCTCTTCGTGTGAGGGTATTGGCCCTGAAGACCAGTAGGAGCAGTGGAACAGAAGGGGTTCACCATCCCTTCCTTCCAAGGGTCAGGAAGCTCACGTTTGCTGAGTGTTGGGTGCCAGGTTCAGTATGTGTTATCCCTCTTGAGACCCATGATATCCTGGTAAATTTGAGGAGCAACCTGAGGTTCAGAGAGGTTAGTTAACTTCCCACATCACCTAGCTAGCTAGTAGTGGAGTGGAGACTTGAACCCACCATGATTCTCTTTCTACCATCCTACCTCTAAGATGTGTTCCAAAGCCACTGTAGAGGTGTACAGATGTCTGTCTCACAGCTCAGTTTTGGAAGATGCATGTCACAGAAGTGCTCATGAGAGGGAGAGCAAATAGCATTAGAAATGGGTGAGGGCACAGCTGCTGTGGCTGGTGTGGCTCCTCAGCCCATTTCCGCAGCACTCTGCACGGGAGGGGCTTCTGCAGAGCTTCTGTGGTCATTGCCTACTAGCTGCTTTTGTAGCTCACACTTATCAAAAGTGGGAAGAAGAGAAAGAGCAAAGTGTACAGCAGAGAAAACCTAGGAGCTGAGATGACAGAAAAAATGATTGCTCTGGGTGTGATACCTACATAGTGAGTGTGGAATGGAAAGAAACTCAGGAAGTAGGTGGTGAATTAGCTTGGATGGGTCAGACTCCTAGGGATGTACCGATGGGCTTCAGAGGATGTAGGAAGCCCCTGAAATTTTATGAATTATGTTATTCTGTGCCTTTTGATCTGGGAAGGTGGTCTATGGCTTTCTGCTCATTGAGGCCAAGAGCACTGAGTCTGCTGTTTGAGAAGACGGGGTTGTGTCCTGGGTGTGCTCTTTTATTTTTACCTTAATGCCAAAAACCAGAAATACAATATAGGATTTCTGAGGGTGGTAGTGATGGAGGAGTATATAGGGTATTGTATGTGTTAATGTAAGAAAGCAAGATCAGGGCTGGGTACCTAATTTTACTTCACATCATTTGGTGATACAATTTCAGTAGCTACCTTCTAAATTTGTAAGGAGAGAAGGGAAGGACATGAGGCCCAGGAGAGAGAAATCTGTTTGTAAAGACTGTACTTAGCTCTTTGTGTGCTACGCAGATCAATTCTGCTTCCGAACAGAAACCATTTAACAGCCATATTCTTTCATCCCCTTGAGGAATCTAGGGAAACCGTCAGACAAGATATGTACAGCAGTCACTCCTAAATGCATTGCCCATGCTCACCAGGGCAAGCAAGCATCTTGTCTGCAGCAAGGCAGAGAAGCTCAGGCGCTCAGCCAGCGTTGCTTGCCCTCCTCCCCACCAAGTCCAGTTTGCAGTCCCACTTGGATCAGAAATAAATTGCATTTGCATATAGGAAAATGTGGTTGGACTGTCTTTGGCAGCTTCTGCTGCTCCATGCTGGCTTGAAGAGGATATGACTGCTTTTCAAAAGTCTTCCTCTTCTCCTTTCTCAGTGGCGTGAGGGCTGCGTTTCCTCAGGTCCTGTGGATCTTTGTATGAGGGTGTGTGTAAGAGGTCCATGAGCTCCTTCTGGATGTCTTTTGACCTGTGAGAGGGTACCATTCCTATAAATTCATCGTAGATTAAAAATATCAGGCCAGGTGATAATTTCGGTGATAGAGCACATGCCTAGCATGCATGAAGCCCTGTGTTTGAACTCTAATACTGTGTGCACGCACATGCACGCATACACACACACACATACATCCTAACTTGAAAATGTATTTATTACTCTGAACCTACTAAAAATCATAGCTTTGCATAATTTTCCTTAAAATGTGCTCGAAACACTTACATCAGCCTATCGCTCATTGGGCACAATCACAAAGCCTGTTTTCTAAGGAAGTGTGGAATGTCTCACATAATTTGTTGTACTGAAAGTGAAGATCAAAATGGTTGTATAGGTTCGCTTTGATCAATCACCAAGTTGAGCACTGTGTTTGTTCAGGATCTGAATGACACAGGGCTGGTGTCTGAGGAAACCTTGAAAAACAGAATTACTGATGAACTTGGCTCCTCTAGCCCAGGGCTTCCTGGCCCTGGCCACAGAGGGTTGAGCCTGCAGAGGGCATCTGCACTGTGACGTCACTGCTGCCAGCCAAGCAAGGCCTCATCAGCTTGTCCTTCTCCCCAGGAGAACCAGAGCTTATTTTCTTGACCTTACTCCTTAGCTCATTAAAGATGCTTTTGTTCACTGAGAGAGAGAGAGAGAGGGTGTGACAGAGACAGACAGAGACAGAGACAGAGAAGAATCTCAGAGTTGAGTGTCTGTAAGCTGTGGAGCTGTTTTGCTCACTGTGGCTGTTGTTCGCCCCACTGATGTTGAGACATCACTGTGGCAGGGATGACCTGGGCCTTGCAGCCTTCAGCCAGTACCCTCCAGCTCACTGTCCATGGCAGTGTCATTGACCGTGGAACTGCTTAATGGTGACAGAGAGTGCCTCTGTGTAAGGCTCGATATCCTGATTCTTGGGTGGCTTTGGGGAAGGGGTAGGGGCTGCAGGTAGTCTGCTTTCCCAGGTGCCATAACAGTAAGAAGCATATAAACTGTGGTGTATCTTTCCCCGTGTGCTGTGAGAGATGTGGGCTACCACCCTGTGAGCCTGATCTAGTGCGGGTTGAACTCTTTCAGAAAAGATTCTGCACTCACTCTCTCATCCCTGGAGCCCAGTGCTGCTGCCAACAGGAAGCATGTGTCTGTTGAATATGGCTGGCAGTCAGCTCTTGTTTCCATGGTTACTGAATAAGGCAGGTTAGTATTAGGGCTACCCCAGGAAAAACTGACATTGAGGACAATGCTTGTGCCGGAGCCTTCCTTTGGCCTGCGTAATATTCTTTCCAGATGATGTGTGAGGGGAATAACATTTGACCTATGATAATGAGGTTTGCCTCCAATGGTCTAGCTGGCTGGCTTCTCAGCCCTGGCTTTACCCCTAACAGGTGTTCCCCTTAGTGCAAAGAAGCAGTCCTCTCAGGTACCCAGAGGAGGGCATTGGAGAGCATCCCAGAACTCTGTTCTGCCCTCTGGTCCCCTCCCTAGCTCATCAGTCCCTGGATTCCATCAGAGCTAGCCTCCTCTGTCCCCCAGAAAGGCATGGTGTTTAAAAAACCTTAAATCCAAACTGGTTCTAAATCCCATGTCTCAAATAATCAGAGAGTCCCCTACTGCCCTGGGTCACAGCATATTCATGTAGAGGCACGAATCACAGCATTAAATTATAAAATCTCTTATTCAGATTTGTGATCCATTACCTGGCTCTGATATCTAAGGTTCTGAGTCCCTGGTCCTTTGTTCTCTGCAGAGTGATACACCATCCTGGTCCTCTGTTTCTTTGTAGCTAAATAGAATAATGATTGTGGGGAGAATGTGGGGGGATTGATCATTGTGAATAAGAGACTTTTAAAAGCATGACAAGTCAGTGAAGGGCACTTTGGAAATTCATGCAATTACCATCTTTAGTTACAATAACAGCACGTTATTTTAGTCTCCTTGGCCATTTTGAAAAAAAAAATAAGACTTTTGAATGCTGCTTTAGAAATTATTTTTGATGTGGAACAAAAATAAAATGTGCTTAGGAAAGTTACCTAATAAGATTAGTGTATTCTTTAATCCTCCAGAACAAATTCTTCAGGCATTTTGGAGTCATGTCTTAGTGGTAAACGAGGAAAGCCTCAGGTAAGAGGAGCTGGGATTCTACAGTGACCTGAATGTCTTTTGTTTTGCTTTCACTCTGGCTGTGGAAGACTTGATTACATAATTCTATGTAATTTACATGCCTGTGTTATTTGCATATTTACTTTCAGGAATACATTTTCTGAATTGAGGAGGGTTTCCAGAATTCAGAGGCTTTTGGCTGACTAATCTCACAAAATTTCTGTGTAGAATTTAAGGCGCTATTTCCTCCCTTTTTCCTGGGCCTAGAATGGTGCTTATCCAGCCCTTTTGGTAGGTTTTTAGCTCATAGGGTCTTGTTATTTCCTGCCAGAGAGACTCGCAGGTGATAGCTGGGCTTCTTCCCCAGTGGCTATGGGCCTGAGTGATGAATCATCTCCATTGCGGGACTTAGCCTTTGAGCCCCATCTGATAGAAGGGAAAGTAAAGAGCAAACACTTCTTCCGGACACAGTACACAGACCCTGGAGGACAGCGTGTCCTACCACCTAGGCAGCCTCCCAGGGCTCATCCAGCTCACAAACCCATTTGAAGCTGCCACCTCCAACACTTGGCTCAGGTTCTCCGTGGACTTCACAGGGCTCAGGAATTTCTGAGACAGCAAACCCACCCTCCAAAGAAGGAGCCGAAGGGCAGTCAGTGCCCTTGGTTGTTCCTGTGGCCACAAGCCCTTCAGAGCCTATCTTTATTAAGGGGTCTGTATTCGGCTGAGTCTCCTCACCTGCCAGGGAATGTGAGGTCTGTGGCTTGTAGTCCCTCAGTTTAAGCACAGGAGCATTCACTGGGCGCTGAACAAACCAATTTCCTATCTTCACAGGCAGATTTGACCTAGTCCAAAGGCCAAGGCCTCCTGAGGATTTGACAGTAATCCCACTGAATATTTCTCATACCTCATCTGGTGTTTTCTGGATTCTGTTTCTTTCTCAGTACATGTTTCTGCCTGCGTGAAGTTTTAGGAAGCTTCAGGACACATTGTATTTATGAGTGGCCAAAACCATGGAAAGTTAATTCTTAAATGGTAGGAGAGAAAAAAGAGGTACAGATAGAGACCTGGGTTTGATTTAAAAACCAAAGCAAAGCAAAACAAAACAAAAAAACACAACCAGAAGAGTTGAACATCCACTATAACTGGAATGAAGGTGGAAAAGCAATTAATTACTTTCCTCTGAGGCTCCTGATGGGGTGAAGGTCTCTCTCCAGCGGGGAGTCTGGGAAGCCTGCTTGGTTCTGTGCTGGATGTAGGTTACATAGAGTGGGCAGTTAGCATGAAGATGGTAGCTAAAGTGCTTAGTAGGAAAGAGGGGAGTAGGACAAACAGTAGGGTCAGAAGGAAGCACACAGGCCCCGTCCTCCCAACAGGCTGCACGCCCAGGAGGAAAAGGCATAGGCGTTCAGGGTGTTTGCTGACAGACTTGCTAATTAAACACCAAAAGGCAATATTGCTTTGCCAATAGTGATGGCTGTGCCAGTGTTATCAGCTAAAAACCGACTGCCAGAAACATCATAATTAAAAACAAACAGCTCTGGAGGTAGGCGTGGGGATGGGTATCTTGCCTGGGTTTCTTAGGACTTGACTTCTAGGATTGCCCCCCTGGGAAAATCACATAGTGGTCACTTTTAGGCCACCGCCTTTTCAAAGGATCCTTTGTTTTGTAACAAGCTGTTGTGATATGTACAAGTAGCTCCGCTTCCTTAAACCCCTAGGTGCTAGGGTGACAAGCAAACAGACAAAGCCACAAGGAGGGTACTGCATGGTGCAGTTGAGCCCTGAGAATGGATGACTGCCGGGGGTGGGGGTGTAATGATTTCTGCCAGACGTCCCAATTAAGGGACAGCTAAAGCCCAAGGCCTCTTCTAAAAGGGGTTAGAATTTCATCAGAAAGCAAGTCCGGTCACATGAGAATTTCTGGCAGTGCGTGCATGGCAGGCTGGACACCAGCCTGCCAGAATTGAGCGAGCAGATCATATTGGCTTTAGAGGAGGGGAAAAGTCCCAGACTGGCCTGGGAGAAGAAGCCGACTCGCTCCCCCAGCTGCCAGTTGCAGACAGGAGCAGCACAGCTGTTGTGGGACCGGGCTCTGTCCCATGTCCCCTTTCTTCTAACCTAAGGAAGGCGTGTGGTGCCCAGCACTGAAGCTGAAAGATGCCTAAGGAATGCAATGCTTTCCATGCCCTCTCGGCAGCTCTGTGCTGCTTTTATCACCGCAAGTCCTTCATTGGAGTCAAGGTAGGTGTGGTTTGGAGATTTAGTGCATCTGTAATTCTTTATAGGACCCGGGAAGCATTAATTTTCTAAAGGGCACTAGAAAAAGTTTGCAGATTGCCAACTGAAAAAACAGATGTAGTACCTTTAGTGGCTGGATCTTCATAAGCCCCTTGGAGCGTGTACCTCTCCTGGAAGCACGCTCTGAACAGGACTCCTTGTCTGTGTTTTGGGTTGGAGCTGTGGACACTTCAGTCTCCTTAGGTTGAAATTATATTAGGTTGAAATTATATGCAAAGTAGTTCAATATGACAGCTACTTTTCTTTCTCTCTTCTGACTCTTTTTCCACATTCATGATGAATGTGACGTAACTGAGTCCCTTTATTTGCTTAACTGGATGGTCCATTATAACACAATATCGTATATAATGTACAGAAGTCATAAAACAGTTCCTTTCAAATTATAGCCTTAAAAAGAATTATAGCCAACTTCCAAAACATCACAGGGTTCACAAATGTGTTCTTCTCTAGCACTCACATTTTAACCTTTGTCACAAGACACCAGTGCCAACAACTTTGCATAATATGTCAATATACTATTTTGGTGAGAATATTCACAGAACCTCATTTGGTTACTTTAAGACAAAGTCTGTGTTCTATGTTCCTTTCCTGTGGTGCACTAAGAATTAAGATTAAAATAGACTTTCACTGATCTTATTGGGGGTTGTCTGCCTCAAAAACAAACAAACAAACAAACAAAAAAACCCTGCTGGCACTAATGTGGTGGTGGATCTCATTTATTCCTGGGAAACAGGAGTCTAAAAGCTCTCAAGGAATTCTCTCACCCTGAAGCAGCGCTGTCCCTCCTGAGGGGCTGAAAAGCTACAAGGTTTTGGTATTTTGCTTTTTCTCGATAATGCTTTAAAAAAAAAAAAACTCAAGAAAATTACCTGTTACAGGGAGAAAGACCTGTCTGGAAAAATATACACTGAATAAAAACAGGGAGAGATGCTTCTAAGTTTGCTGCCTGGTGAGAGCGTTTGGAGTGGCTTTCCAACCCTTCAGCAAAGTTCATTTTTGTGTCTTTTTATCAAGAAATTTGGGGGAGGTCGAGTATTTAACATGGCTGAGTCTCCTTCCCTGACTTCAAAGCCCCTTTCTTATCCTGGAGCCCAGCAGGGTGATGTGAGGACCTTGTGGTTTTGAACCTAAATATGGATTGTTCTAGCATAGATCATTGGGGTGGATGACGTCATGCCATTAACAGTATTTTAGTGCTGTCAAAGATAGACTGGGAGGTCCCAAAGGGAATCATGCAATTCAGGGGTTGGCAGTAGGTCCTCCTCCTAATAGAAGTCCTCCCATAAGCCAACTTCTGCTAATTCAGAAAAGTACAAGTCAGCATTTGGTATATGAGGAATCAACTCGTAAATATCTGGGTCTGAGCATATGAGATTCTGTTTTTTGAATGCCCTTGCTCAGTCTGCAGTGTTCCTCTCCCTACCCCAGGCCTGTGCAGAAATGGCCACATTAATACATGAGGTTAATCAGCTGTTCATGAGTTTATTCCTTCTCTACCTACCTGCCATGGCCAATGCTGGTGGGTGGTGGTTGGTAGAAAGCTCTTTCTACTCAGTTTCCCATCCAAAACCCAGTTTGCCGAAGTCTTCATAACACAGAGAGTGACCCAGCCTGCTCACTCGAGGCAAAGTCCCTCAGCCCCTTAGTCCCATTTTGGGTTTTCTAACAATACCTTCTAGATGAGTTTCCCTGTTCTGGTTTGCTTACTTACCTGGGAAGGAAATCTGCTGCTTAATCCTTCATTCTGCCAATGTTGCCCCAAAGATAATGCCAAATCATTTTATTGACTCCCACTTTAATTAGGGGTTTCAGGCCTTGCTGTTCATAATTAGTTTCCATTGCAATTAGAGTTTCAAAATTAAATTGGGATTGATTGCCTGATAATAAAGTGGAAATAAAGCTCCAATTCTTGACCGTGTATGCTACTTCTCTTGGCATGAATTTCTCATACCAAAAATAACACTTCAGTAGCCATGGTAACTTGTCATTTGGTCTAATCCATATCATCTCTGGAGAAAGTAGAATGTTATTAATAGTGGTTGTTGTATGGGAAGAAAACTAAAAATATAAAATCTCCTTCGTTACATAGGAGACCAGTCACACTGGTGCTCTCAGGGAATAAGATCTTATTTGCAGAGGTCTTGCAGAATTTAGGATATATTTAGGAGCTTCATGTGAACTTGTATTCCCTGGGGAGGAATTAAATGGAAGGCCAAAAGATGGAGCGAAGGATCAAGGGCTGTGTGTGCATTGCTAGGGCTCACATATGATATGTTCCAGCCATGTCGAGGGTCATGATTTAACACCTCAAAGAGAGTCATCTAATAAAAGACTAGTGAGTCTTTTGTTGGAGAGAAGGGAAGGGAAGCATATTTCACTTAAGCTCAGTGGAAAGAAGTTTGTAATAGAGACAGTCCAGATCCATGACACCCACACTGAAAAGTCCTTGATTGGTGAATGTAGCCCCACCCATGGTTAAGCACTGTTTTAGGTGGGATGAGTTTGGGGATAG
This sequence comes from Dasyprocta punctata, assembly GCA_004363535.1. Classification (NCBI taxonomy): domain Eukaryota; kingdom Metazoa; phylum Chordata; class Mammalia; order Rodentia; family Dasyproctidae; genus Dasyprocta; species Dasyprocta punctata. Next base: position 11,059 of record RJWM01046304.1, read on the forward strand.
GGATAAAGAGATAAATGACAATTGGGGCATAGTTCCTGCCTTCAGAGGACTTACAGCACAAACATTTGGTCATAGATACATTTTACAGTATCGCTTCTGGACTTGGAGAAGGCTTCCCAATGTCTGAGTTCTTTTGTGTATTATCTCACTGAAATCTCAAAATAAGTTCAGAGCAATAGTTTACCCTTTCCTTAGAGGAGTAACTGAGACTCGGCAAAATAACCTCCCCAGAATCATTTAGTGGAAAACTGGGGGTAAAAATCAGATTTCCACCCCCCCCCAGGCCAAAGTCTAGTGTTCTTTCTCCTAACAAGACATTTGAAACCTGAAACAAGGCATTATTGTATATAATAGTACTTTATTTTGCAACCCAGTTGGGAGAGAACAGTATGAGCCTCAGTTTTTAGGAGAGACTTCAGAAGGATGTGGGACTGGTTTTTGGAGGTTAGGTGGCCCTTTAAATGTTATTGCTTTAGGCTGGGTGTGGTGGCACACAACTGTAATCCCAGCACGCGGGGAGGCAGAGGCAGGAGGATTGCTGTGAGCTTGAGGCCAGCCTGGGCTACAACATGAGTTCAAGGCCAGCCTGAACTTCACAGTGAAACCCTGTCACAATAAGAAAAAAAATAAAAAATAAATTCTCTTACTGCTGCAGCTGCTCTTCGCTGCTGCTGCTGCTGCTGCTGCTGCTGCTGCTGCTTCTTTTCTTCTTCTTCTTCTTCTTCTTCTTCTTCTTTTCTTCTTCTTTTTCTTCTTCTTCTTCCTCCTCCTCCTCTTCCTCCCCCCTTCTCCTTCCTCCTCCTTCTCTCCTCCTTTTCCTCTCCTCTTCCCCATCTTCTTCCTGCTCCTCCTCTACCTCCTCCTCTTCTTCCCCTTTTTCTCCTTCTTCACCAGTATTTGAGGGGATGAAGAGGATAGAATGGAAAAGACATTCCAGACCCAGTAGGTCATGCTGGCCATCACTAGAGTGCCAGGTCCCTGGCACTTGCTTTCATTTGAAGCTGCATTTCTCTGGTGGAGAGTGTGGTGGAGTGAAGATCTCCTGGCTTCCCTGTGACTGATCTTTTGTTCTGCATTATTGTGACAGCCTAGGGGCCAGTGACACATCTAGCAGTGATGATGCTCTGGTTGACTTTGTCATGGGACAGATGCACCATCGGCACAAGCTGTGCATGGTGGAAAAGCGATGTGGGAAATGTCTTTCCAAGTGACTCAGTGCCTCCTTATGATAGCTGCTAGTTGGGCATGTATTTCTCCAGCCCTCTAAAAAGGTGGAGGGGTGGCCAGCATGTTTTTTTTTTTTTTTTTTTTTTTTTTTT
>RJWM01046305.1:0-12393 GCA_004363535.1 Dasyprocta punctata
CCTTCTTCCTTTCCTATTCTTATTCCCTTTATTTCTTTCTCTTGTCTAATTGCTCTGGCTAATATTTCCAGAACTATATTGAATAGGAGTGGTGATAATGGACATCCTTGTCTTGTTCCTGAATTTAGGTTGAAGGTTTTCAGGTTTTCTCCATTTAGTAAGATGTTGGCTGTTGGTTTATGATATATGGCTTTTATCAGGTTGAGGTAGAGACCATCTATTCTGCATAGAAGAACTTAAGAAAAAAACCTTTAAGTGTGTGCATATATATATGCATATTTGCAATATTAGAACATTTTTAATTTCTCTATATTTCATTACCAGTGCATTTTGTCTCTTTTCTTTTCCTCTATTTCCTTCTTCTCCTTTTTCTTTTTATTTTGTTCATTAACGTCTTTCTTTTTTTCAGTCTGAAGAACTTCCTTTGACCCTTTCATTTTTGTAGGAAAGATACGGTGGTGGTAAATTATAGATTTTCTTTGCCTGGATTGCTTTATTTCTCTTTCATTTCTAAAACTTGATCTTTCTGGATAAAGTGGCCATGGCTGACAATATTCTTTCTTTAGTGCAGTAGAAATTTCATGTATTCTCCCATGATACTTTGACTGTCATGAAAATTGGTACACATTTATGTGTGATTTGTTTCTTTTCTTTTATAGCTTTAAAAATCTCTTTATCTTTCAGTTTGAGAACTGATACATAATATATTCTTGTACAATTTTTTAACTTTTTTTAAAAAAATTTTCTACCTTAAAAAGGATAAAACCAAGGAAAATAAAACAGAATAAAACCAATCAAATTAAACCAGTAAGTGATACAGGACTTCAAGACCTTATGAAACCAACAATAGTTACCATAATGCCTTTTGTCATCTTCAGAATAGCTGCAGATACCTCTGGACATAGTAAAAATTGAACAGAACAGAATACAATAGAATACAGACAATAAAAACAAAACAATGAATGCAATAAAGGACTTCAAAACAAGCTAATAGTAAATCCAAAATGGCTACCATAATATATTTGTGATCTTTCAAATAGCTGCTAATGCCATCAGATTTAACATAATCAAACAAAACAAAGGAGAATAAAACTCAACTCAAGAAAAAACAATGAAAATGATATGGGTTCCCTGCTGGATTGCTTCCTGGTGAGGTCTGGTTTTCTCCCTCCACAGTCTGCAAATGGTGCCATCTCACAGAGAGAGGCTTGAGTGTGACTGTCCCAACTTTAATTTATATTTGACCAGTAACAATTAACTGTCCTGTACTTTGTTATTTATATAATTCCCCAGATTTTGAAAGTGTTCTCTTGGTGTCTCTTTGAATAAACTTTCTATTCCTCTGACATTCTCAAGTCACCTTTGAACAATAAAATGAATATTTTCTCTATTACTTTGTCATAATGCTACCATAATCTTTATTTTTCTTTGTTCTTTCTTTTTTCATTCCAGTTGTATAGGGAACCTTGACAAGATCCCCAACTTGACAAGGTTCCCTATACAACTGTGTTGGATGAAGCAAGAAACAGAGAAAAATTTAGTAATACTGGGAGATCAATGCCTTAAGATGGGCAAAGACAAAGACACTCCAAATTACCTCTCATTTATTGGGTGTACCTAGTAATTGAAGGAATTATCAGATGACTCAGAAGCAGCAATGACCTTATGCTAATGAGGATCTTTTTGTTAATGAAGATAGTGGAAAGAGATGGCAGATTATGAAGGAGCTTATCCTTTCTCCAAGGTGGAACACTTATTTTTATTACTACTGGGTTCTCAAGGAACTGAGATGTCTTCAGCTGATACAATTTTACTCTGGTTGTCACAGCAACACAGGACCACTGAGGCCTCCACTGTGATGGGAGGCACACAGAATTAAGTTCCACCACACCCTAGCTGGCCCACATGAGATGATACTCGGCCTCTGACAAGCCCTAATCACAATTTAATTATCAATTGATTTTCAACAACAATTATATACAATGGTCCTTCACACAACTGTGTGTATTTAAGTAGCTTATTTTTAAGCTTGGTAATTCTTTCTTCTATTTCATATACTGTATTCTGTTCCTGAAGGCCTTTTGTCACACATTAAATTTCATATTTCATTTTTCAGATCAAGGATTTCTGTCTGCTTTTTAAAAACCTACTTCCATTTCTTTGTTAATTTTATCCACTATCATACTTAATCATTATCTCTACCTTATCTGGAAATTCATTGAGTCTTCCTTAAATAGCTCTTTTATGTTCTCCATACAAGAAAGTGTCATGCTGGCCTCTATCTGGTCAGTGTCTAAAACATTATTTTGAATAATAGGTGAGTGAAAACATGATTTTCTCAAAGTTTCTGGTCCTTTTTCTGTATGATTTCATATTTATATTGAGGATTAGGTGCTTATTCTAATTCTCATAATATGACTTTGTGCTTCTCTTCCCTGAAATTCTTTGTAGCTTATTTTCTCTCAATTTATGGTCACTTCTGATATTTCAGCACTTGAAGGTGCACTAAATCCAGTTTTTCAAAGTTTACTATTGATGTCACTCTTTTATGACTCAACAGTGATCCAAGCCCAAGTTTGGCCTGAATCCACTTCTGGTGTGTAGTTCAGCATAAACTGAATGAGAACCTGAATGTCTCTCCTCTCAATCTTCTCCTTGGTGATACAGTAGGTCCAGACACTTTATCCACTGTCACTGAAGTGTGGTCTAGTGCTGTATGATTCCAGCCCAGGGAAGAATTACTCTGGAAGGAAAAACCCAGGTTCCTATGCCATCCTTATGGTCACCAACATTATAATGATGCATGATACAATGAGCCCACAGCCTACAACCACTGTAGACTTTGACAGAATCAAGACTCCTACTGCAATGAACTGTCTATTTCCATACTCATGATTCAACACTCCTAGAACCAACCAAGATTGATGCTGGCTGGAAGCAAAGTCTAATAAATCATGACTACAAATCTGCATCTGGCAATGATGCAGACATCTTCCTAACCAATGACATTAAGATGGAGGTCATTAGGATTTGCCCAGTGTTAAAACTCATCAACACAGCTTGAGTTCCAATGCACTCTTGTGCTTACTGCCATTCCCTATTGACAAATTGATGTTTATTCCACACAGTTTGCTGACATTAGTGCAATGTTTTTGAAAATTGTCCTTTGGTTGATGAGGTGGATGCTAACCTGTATCACACTTGCATTTCATAGCTGCAGGGATCAGTATTTGGGAAGGTTAGTGTGTTCCAGGCCTACTTCATTCTGGTGATAATGGAGATTACAATTTGAGTCTGTCCTGCCAGTACACAGGTCTCCACATGAAGACTGAGCAGTTCTCGTGGTTCTGTCTGAAAGCTTTCTCTTAGTTAAAGATATTTCAGTTTTCTTCTTGGCTCTGTTTTCACCTTGTGGACCTGGCACTAGGTTTCAATGGAAAGTCCTATGCTAGTTTTCATGATCTCCTCCTCACTGAGTGGTTTCCGCTAGTCAAAGTCAGAAGAGGGAAGGTAGAGGCAGTCCTAGCCACTAGGCTAACAGTTCTTACAACTCAGCATGCAGCTACTGACCTATGGACTAGAGTCCTGGAATCATGCCTGATATGAGATTTCACCACTGCACTTGAAGTCTAAGGAGTGAATTTAATTGTTTCTCCATCCCCCAAGTCTGTGGCATCTCTCTCAAAGCTGTACTGTGCTATTTGAAGTTCAGGAAGGCATGATGCTGACAACTCTTTTATTCCTGCTTTCCTCAATGCATATATTATTTTTGTTCCACTAAAAACAGACATTGTGGTCACTTATTTGGTTTCTTTATCTCTTCTGGAAGGAGTTTGATATGTGATACTATGTTCAAACTGATTTGTCTGTGAGAAGAGGATTACTGTGAAATCTTAGCTACCATCTTTCTCTACCTCCTCACTTGTGAAATCCTTTAAGGATCTGTTTAAGGGGGAAAAAAAGGCCGTCGTGAGTTTAAAAATCAATGTAAAGATCTTGTGTTTTATGCATAAAGTTTCATTTAGTATTATAATTGTCACAGATGCCCATACTGTTCAAATTGTCTTAGATAACTCCATGTTTCCTATTTATTTGTCATAACTTAAATATAAAGTTGTCTGGGTCTTGTTTTAAGTAAGTTGAGTTAAAATATGTTAATACAGATACTTTAACATTTGTGATACATTTCTGTTCTGTGATTTTCTCATTTTCCTAACAATATTCTTATGTAGTTCTCAAAATATTGGCCACAATTTCTGTTCTGGAGTCATTATCATTCGTGGACTGTGGGAGAAGAGAACAAGAAGTCACTAAGAAGCAATTCCCTCCTGTGAATTACTGCCATGTGTGTGCTGCCGGGAGGGGACAGCCAGACCCAGCCCCTTCTAGCACGTGGGCTAGGAAACAAGAAGAGCCAACCACTCCAACCTGTTAGCAACCTACTGATCTGGAGAAACACAGGCTGCGATAATAGCTATTGAGGTGAAATGCAATTTGATGCTTGTGACGTTTGGTGTTTCACTGACTTTGCAGGCCTAGAGGTGTTGATCTGATCATTTATTCACAAGATAACAGTATGCACTGTGGCATCTATCAGGGATCTCCTTCTGAAGGTGGTAGCCATTGTTAATTCCCTATTATCTTGTTTTGAAATGCTGTATCAGCCGGGCGTGGTGGCTCACACCTTTAATCCCAGCACTTGGGAGGCTGAGGTAGGAGGAGCATTGTAAGTCAAGGCTCGCTTGGGCTACAATGCAAACACAAGGCCGGCCTGAGCAACATAGTGTGACCCTGCCTCAAAAACACAGGGCTGGGAGTTTGGCTTAGTGGCTTAAGCACCTGCCCTGGTGGGTGTGAGGTTGTGAGTTTGATCCCTGGTGCCAGGAAAGAAAAAAAAAGAAATGCTGTATCATTTTCATTGTTTTGTTGGGTTGGGTTTTATTCTGTTTTTTTTTTTTTTTTTTTTTTTTTTTTTTTTTTTTTTTTTTTTTTTTTAGTTTTGGTATATCTGATGGCATGGACAACTGTTTCAAAGATAGCAAGATGTATTATGGTAGTCATTTTGGATTTACTATTGTCTTCTTTTGAAGTCCTTTATTGCATTTTTTTTCTATTCTGTTATTTTTGTGTGATTTTTAGTATGTCTGAAGGTATTGCCAGCTGTTTTGAAGACAAGATGCATATAGTAATCATTGTTGATTTCCTATTGTTTTGAAGTCCCGTGTCACTTCATGGTTTGTTTTGATTGGCTTTATTCTGTTCCATTTTTATAGAACAGGTGCATGGTTTTATTCTCTCTCTCTCTCTCTCTTTTTTTTTTTTTTTTTGGTCAGTACTTAAGCAGGCTCTTAAGCCACTGAGCCAAACTCCTGGCCCTATTTATTTTAATACAGGGTCGCACTATGTAGTTCAGGCTGACCTTGCTCAAATTGCAGCCCAAGCTGGCCTCAAACTCAAAAAGCTCCACCTACCTCAGTCTCTGGAGTGCTGGGATTAAAGGCGTGTGCCACCACACTCAGCAATTCTCTTTAAAATAAAAATAAAAAAGAAAATTTCTGTTCTTTCTTTTTTGAAAAGTCTGGGTACCTTCATTTATGTTCATTTGTCATTTAGAATATGTATTATTTTAATACTTATTTTGATGATTTAATAATTTATAGAAAGATCTTTTCAGAACTTTGTTTATTTGTATATTCTTCACAGATTTAAGTTTAAATAATGTTGATTTATCTGTAATGTTCTTATTTCATTTATATTTGCCATTATTTGTATTATTTTTGTATTAAATTTGAAATAATTTAAAATATTTTGTATTAAAAATGTCTTTCCCTAGATTATCATTTGAAATTTTGCAAATGTCCTTAAGTATATATTGAGCACAATAGAATGTTGCATTTTCACTATTGCTTAGGGTTGTATGTGTTCTAATTTGCATTATGATTTCATCTTTATTCATGAGTATTTAAATTGTAGATCATTTGCTTTTAAATATTTAGAAGAATGGGAGTTGCTAAAATATAATTTGTATGAGATTTTTAAATTATTGAATAAAACCTAAGTTTATAGTTTCTATCATACAATTTACCAAAGATATCTGAAAACAACTTTACAAAGTTATACATTATTATTGTAAAATATTTCAAGCAACATGAGGATAAAACACATTTTATAATTTGAAGTTAAATGCGTATTTTTGAATTTTTAAAACTATATGTCAAATTTTTCAAAGATTCACAAATTCAATAAATTTATGAATTAAATCTTTTATATCTCTGTTTAAATATCAACTTGAAAAATCAAATAAAACTATTTATTAAAATTCTTCATACTTTGTGTTTAGATATACTGTATTATGTATTTGTACATACTGTATCTTACATTTGTCAATTCTTCACACATTTTGAAAATGTTACATTATTCTTTTGAAGTCATGTAACTTTGTAGTTATCTGGTGTAATTACATAATTTGAATAATGAAGCTTCAGGGTATATTTACTCCATGTCTATATTGGAATATTGCAGTTATTTCTTGTGTAATAAGAATGAACAACAACATAGGCACATAGTTTTACTTTAGATAGTGCTCAGTGGGGAGAATTCATCTATGCTCCACTAGGCTGTCAGCTAAGTTGACTTGAAGCCTGATGCTGGATTCATCAGAATCCAACACGTATCACACATCTGGTAGTCGATGCTGTCTGTCAGCCTCAAGGTATATTAACCATTGACTGAATCACCTGCTCAAAGCTTAGTTATATCATTTGTGCTTCATTAGGATGAGTGAGTTCAAGAACCAGTATTTTAAAGTGAAAGTGCTATGTTTTACTTTTGGCTTTCAGTTCCCTGGTACTTAGGTACCAAGTTTAGCTTTTCCAACAATAGCTATGTAAATCACCTAACAAGAGACAGGAAACTGTTAGTGTAGATACTAATCTCCTTCATGTAAACACAGACTCCTTATCTGAGCCTGTCTGCTTTGCTTTCTTCTCCAGTTTTTTCTAATTATTCCTTTCTCTCTCTCTTTTTTTTAATTTTCAAATGAAAAAAGAATAAAAAAAGATACAGATTTTAAAAACAATAGGAGACTAACAATGGCTAATATATTGTGTATTGTTATCTTCAAAGTAGTTGTGCAGATTACAAAATATAGGCATAAAAAATGATTGAACAATCACACAAACTGTTCTTTTTGATAAACTAACAGAGTTTTAAGATTATTTCTTTTTTACTGTATCCAAGTTTTCTACTTTATTTTGCGGGGTATCTCATCTGATAAATTGCAATTTCACCATATTCAGAAGTTAAATCTACAAAACCTATAATATTGGGTGTTGAGAGTTTCTGTGACAAATACAGGTTTCATCTAGGGGAATCTTATAAGGATTTCTCAGTGTGATTTGTGCTTACTTTTATTAGATTTCTTAAGGTGCTTCTAATATAGGAATGATTTGTCATGCTCTCAATTTGTAATTTATTAGATTCTGAAGGGTAATGCAAATTTAAGTTCTGAAATATTACAGAAATAGGCCTTGGTTACAAATTTTTTAGCTCAGATATTGTTTTCTGCCTAGCAATCATACCATGTCAGACAAACGTATTGGTTGCACAATTCTCATGATTCTTATTTTTAATTATTTTAAATTTCAAAGGTCAATTCAGTGAAGGTATGACCTTCAAAGCCCCACAGTTTAAATAGTGTGTTGTTTTTCAATATCTTTCAAGGCAGTCATTTTTCCCCCTAATATTGTAGGCTTTTATTTCCTGAGTGTGTTAGTAAGGTACACGTAGGGACAAAATACATGAGATAGCTTATAAGGGGGAAACATTTACTTTTGCTCATAGTTTCTGAAGCATCAGTCCATGGATATTTGACCTCATTGCTGACCCTATGGCAAAACAGAAAATCATGACTGACAGAGCAAATCAGCTCATCTCAGGGCTGTCAAGAAGCAAAACAAGGAAGGAACTGGAGTCCCAGTATAACCCTTACTGTAAGCTTACTAAGTAGGTCCTATTTCTAAAAGTTTCCATAACCTCAAGATAATGTCATCCGCTGTGAACCAACACTTCAACTTACAAATTTTTGGATTAGATCCAAACCATATCACAGATAACAGCAAAGGTCTTCAGGACAGGTATGCGTTTAGTGTCAGCTTATTACTCTTTTTTTAAAGGTACTTATTTTTTAAGCTACCATGAGAAAAGTTAAGCCAACTTTTAGCCACTGTTCTATCATTTTCATTTATTTAGAACCAAAGGAATGTAATGAGTCTAATATTATCAACAAAATAATAGAGTAAAAGCAGTATATAGTATCATATTTTAGGAACAAAACTATTGGTGGAATTTTTTGCTGTTCTATTCTAATACATTTTAAAGTAGCAAGAAGGTATGCATTTATTTTTAGTTCAATTTGCCAAAATAATAAGGCAGTCTAAATACAGATTAGCAAATATCAGTGTTTTAAACAACTAAAAATATTTATTTTTAGTAACGTTGGCAATATTCATCTGTATCTTAGAAAAAAGTAGAACTAATAAATAATTGGGTTTTTACTTATGACTACAGAATTACAATATAGTTTTATGTTTTACAGAAGAAACTGATGTTCACAACATCTACAGTCTCTAGCCTCAGGAGTATTTAATGATGTAACATGTATGTGCATCAATTCCCCAAATGAATGTGATTTTTTTGTATCACAAATACATACCAATAAAAAGAGTTAATGTTACAAACATAACATGGAAACAAATATAAATGGTGAGAAATCTCCCTGTATATCATTTTGCCTTTATTTCTTTTTTCCATCAGAGATACCAATACTGCAAGAGAAATAGGTGTTATCGTTAATATCTAGATGTCCCTAGAAAGCCTCATGCATTCATAGTGGAGTGACTGAGTCATGGGTATGTGGTATCAGGTTAGCCCACTGCTTGATTTAGTATAGTTCTGGGCATAGATAATGGATTTACTGAAAAGGAAAACCCTACCCTGTGTTTAGGTGGCAACAACCAACATGGTTATAGTTTAGTTAGAATAAAAAGAGAAAGCAGAAGGAAGACTGCTGTTTTTTACCTGCCACACCTTGAACTGTTTCTCCTCTGCCATGCTACCTTGCTCCAGAACAAGCTGAGGGTAGACTGATACTGCTACAAACAGTGAGCTGAAAATAAACCTTTCCTTTTTAACTTGTGTCAGGAATGTGCCTCAGAAATAAGAGTGTAACTAATACAAAAGACTCTGTAAGTCATAATTTTTGTACACAGAAATATAGCACCACACAGAAAAATTAGTTCTTATAATTAACACATTTTAAATATGATGTTGCCTTAGGTAAATTTCAGTTCAATTGGTAAAATATTCTAGATTTGAGTTCAGGGGAGACTAAGTCTATCAGGTACAATATGTATATGTATGACTTCTCCAAGATGACTGTAATTTGTATGTATCTCAAAAATATACAAATGAACATATTTTTTAAAATGAAGAGGGTTATTGTTTTGATAGTCTCTGAGAATAATAGATGAAGAGTTCTGTCTCTAAGTGAGAAAAAAAATTAGTAAGAAAGCACCAGCTTTCAAATCACTTTAAGATGACTTTGGAGTTTATCAGAAGAGTGAAAAACATCCAGTTGAAGCTGGGCATGGTGGCATATGCCTGTAATCCCCACACTCAGGAGGCTGAGGGAAGAGAATTGTTGTGAGTTCAGGAACAGCCTGGGCTATAAAGTGAGCTCAAGGTCAGCCTGAACTGCATGGTGAGACTCTGTCTCAAAAAAAAAAAAAAAAAAAAAGAACATGCAGTAGAAAAAAGCATCCAGTAGAAATCTTATGAAAAATGGTTGCTACTCTTTGGTAACAACTCTTGGCTTTTAGAAAATGCCTGTCTATCATTTCCCAAACTTCAGTTAAAAGTAATCATAAAAACAACTGTGCCACCAGGGATCAAACTCACAGCCTTGCACCTGCCAGACAGATGCTTAAGCTGCTGAGCCAAACTCTCAGCCCTAGCCTTTTGGAGGCAGGGTCGCACTATGTAGCTCAGGACGGCCTTGCGCTCACGTTGTAGCCCAAACCAGCCTCAAACTCACAACGCTCTGCCTACCTCAGCCTCCCAAGTGCTGGGATTAAAGGCATGCACCACCATGCCCGGCTCTAATTACTGTCTTTTCTGATTCAGGTTTTACGTGCCAGAGTTAGCAAAACCCACCTTATTCTCAAAGAATTGTGTGTGCTTCTATCTGTCTGTAGTTAACATTAAAGAATAACACAAGGGTTTACCTTTGTTTTATCTGACTTGAAAGTCACAGAATTCAAGAGTCTTTTGAGGGGCTGTTGCTGTAATCCTCCCCCCCAAATATTTTGACTATATTAATTAGAGCAAAAGAGAAAGAAAAATCTTCAATCTTCAGGACAGAAAGTATACAAAAAGGAAAAAAAGAGAAAATTTTGGCAGAAAAAAATGAGAAAAAGACATTGGTTAGCGATAAAGAGATTTTACTAGCTCCCATGTAATACTGAGAAATTAGAAGATTTCTTGAATGCTTGTTCAATATATGCTCAGAAAAAACTGGAGAAGTCCATAAACCTTTAACTCTAGGGAATCTTTAGACTCCATGCAAACCATTATTGAAGGCTGAGGTAGACATATGCAAAGACAAGGAGAATATTATTTCTGTATTATTTTTATTTCTTGAACCCAGGCATTTATGAAATCTCTGTCAAAATACTGAGTGATTAATGAACTAAAGAAATACTGACTTTCTTAAACATACATAATAAAATAGAGATTTACAAGACAACTTAGAACACTAAACAAACATTATAAAACAAAATAAAACAAAAAAATAGAACAGAAAAATCCAAACCAAATAGTAACAATATACCCTAGGCCATGGCAAATCTGACTTGCCGTCATATTACACTAATGAAAATATCTGATTTTTGAAGGTAGAGGCTCCACCTGCATGCCCCGGTAGGCTGCCCTCCCTTGCTGCTCACAGGACCCAGCTCTACCCGGTCCCACGATTCAGCACGACCCAAGAATCAGTGTGACCCTCAGGGGAACACCCGGCCAGCCTCGCAGGACACAGAGTTAAGCAGCCTAGATCAGCCTAGGACCCCAGAGCTGCTCACTGGGGACTGACCAACATAGCTGCAGGGCCTTGGAGAGCTTGGGCTCCCCCCACCAGAGTGAAGAGCGTGCACGAGCTCCATACTTCAGTGGAGTGGCTTGTGCATGTGCCATCCCAGAGCTTGCAGACTCCCACCCAGCTGGGAGCAAGGCCCCGGCACTGTAGGCCTGGGACTTGCCCAGGCTTGCCCTGGCACAGCTGTTGCTCTGAACTTGCAGACAGACCCAGGGTCCGGGTGGCGTCACACTCCAGGGTACACTCTGCCTAGCTCCCTGGGACCTGGAGGCCTTGGCCCCCACCCAGTTAAGGTGGAGTCCCCACCCACATGTCCCAGGAGGTCGCCCACCCTTGCTGTGCACAGGATCCAGCTCTACTGGGTCCCATGACTTAGTGCCACCCACCACTCAGTGTGACCCACCACTCAGTGCGACCCTCAGGGGAACGCCCAGTCAGCCTCACAGGACACAGAGCCACATAGGCTCTAGAAGAAAATGACAAAACGAAAGACCAAGAGTCAGTGTCAGTCCCCCAGCCCACTAAGAACAAACTCAAGAGACACTGAAATGGAAGACACACAAATGGACTTTCTGAAATGATAGAAAATGCAATAAAGAAACAGCTTGATGAAGCTATAGAGAAATTCAAATCAGAAAGATTCTCTCAGCTAAAACATGAAATGAGAATCATTATTAAAGAAATGTTGTGTGTATCTAAAGAAGAGCAAGATAATAAAATAAAAGAACTTAAGAAAACGATCAAAACCTTGAATGAACAATATAATACACAAACAGAATGCATGAAACAGATAAAAAGGGAAATGCAGGAAATGAAAAACTCCATGGAAAGTCTGAAAAAACCACTTAAATGAAGCTGAAGATAGAATCTCAGATTTTGAAGACATCATGGGAGATCATGGCCACAAAAGAAAAGATCTCCTAAAAATAGTAAGGAACCAAGAAACAACAATTCAACAGCTGCAAGATGATGCCAAGAGAAATAATATAAGATTAATAGGCATAAATGAAAAAGCAGGGGTCAATGCTAATGACCTACAAACAGTATTCACAGAAATAATAGCAGAAAACTTTCCAAACATGGGAAGAGAATCTGAAATACAGGTAACTGAGGCATACAGAACCCCAATTAACCATAACCAAAATAAATCTTCAGCCAGACATATCATAATAAGTGTATCAGAACTACAGCACAAGAAAATACTACAAGCTGTCAGAGAAAAGAATCAGATCACCTATGAA
>RJWM01046306.1:0-12392 GCA_004363535.1 Dasyprocta punctata
ACTTTCGTGTTATTGTTAGTTTATGACACATCATATTCTTTAATCTGTCCTAGTTACTTTATCTGGATTTTTTCAGGAATGCAGATATTCATCATTTCTTCTTAATATTTAGCTTAATAGTAAACCATGAAATAGTGTTGATATACATCTTAGGATTTAGGTTAGGATTAGACATACAATGCATATTAAATTGCCTGACACCTAGCAATCACATTAGAATTGATCCTGTATATCAAATGCAAGTTCCAACGTAATTCGTCAACTCTTACATCATTTTCTTAGTTCATTAAAAAAAAAACAAAATCACTTAAAAATATGAGTAAAATGTACTTTTCTAGATATGAACAAACCAATCCTTAATTATCTGATCCCAAGATTATTTTCTTAACTACATGTGGTCCTTAAATACTCAGAGACTTCTTTGACATCTGACACACAGGAGAGCCACACTGCAGGTTTTATTTTTTTTTCTTTTTTATGGCTTTGTCAAGTTTCAAAACAGTGTGGTGGGTCTGTGAACTCTATTATATCTGAATCCCTTCTTTGCATGTATCCAGTTACCACTGCACTTGCATTAGGCTACTCTGGCGTAGAATAAACATCTGGAGACACAGGAACCATTGTTTGTCTTAAGATAGTTCATTTCACTTGAGAGAATTCATAAATTTAAGAAATCTTTCGTATATAGGTTTCAATCCAGCTTCTCCATAGCTGCCATTCTTGCATGCAGTCAAATTCTCTCTCCCTCACTTTCTCTCTCTCTCTCTCTGTCTCTCTCGCTCTTGCTCTCGCTCTGCCTCTCTCTTCCTTTCTTTCTTTTGGAGCCTGTTGTTCACATCCAATCTTTGGGGACAAGAAAGTTCCAGCTAATCCTTGGTGTTATATGTACAAGGGTATTTAAGAAAAAGGCAAAATTAAAGTCAATGTGGAATTTTCTGACAGCTTTCTCTGGTGCACAGGCAGAGGAAATGTGGAGATAGAAAAGATGATGCTATTGTTCAGATCAAGATTGCCCCCCAGAAACCTCCATGAGCTCAGAGACAGGGCATTTGGAAGATGACTGTTTTCGGAGGTGCTGCAGCTGATTTGTTGTTAGGAGTGAAGACTCATTTATTGGAAGAGGCGGATCCCTGGATGAGTGACCTAGAGTAGGAGACATTCTTCTCTGGCTCCTTCCTTCTCCTTCTGCTTCCTGACAGCCATGACAGAACAGTTGTTTCTGTATTTGAACCTGTTAACCACAGTGTGGTGGATTGACAACTGGTGGTCAACTTGTTAACACCAGCTAAACTAAGTCAGTGTGGTGCTGGGTGTGGGCTCACCTGAGGATTGTTGTCAACATAAAAGAAAGAACTGGAGAGGAACAAGTGGTGGTGTTGTTTCTCCTAGTTTTTCGTTCTCCTATTGCCTTTGCTTCTCCTGGAGAAACTTGTTGAGCTTCTTTCCTGATCAGAACTTGGCTGTTCTCATCATCAGAAGAGCTTGGGACCTTGTTGTCACTGAGAATGGCTGTGGTTCACTTTGAGGGAGCTCTGGTCCTTACTTTGAAAATTGCTTCCTGACTCTGGAGTGGAAGATGTGTGCTGTTCAAACTCCAGGAGAAGCTTGTTACACTGGCTTCCTGAAATGAACTCAGCTGTTCTCATCATCAGAAGAGCTCAGGACCTCGTTGTTGGGGTTGGCTGTGGTACTTGTCAAGGGATCCCTGGTTCTTACTTTGAGCATCACTTCCTAGCTCCAGTGCAGAACCCTCAGCCTACTGGCACAGATCTTTTATCCCTCTGACGTAGACTTTCTAGCTTCCACTGCTGACCTTTGGGCCTTCCCAGTGCAGATCCGTGAAACAGACTTGCATGAGACATTGCCATGGGCTCTGGGTCTTCAGCAGAACTCATACAGAGTGTTGCTGTAGAATCCAGGCCCTCAGCTGGATGCTTTGGTGTCTTCAGTGTGTAGACAGATTTCTTGCAGTTTTCGTGTTTGAATCTTTGGGGGACTATTGTAATGTAATTCTGTAAATTATATAGCATGTATTAAGTTGTTTCCCTTGCAAAATTCTGACTACAACACATGGACTGAAACTCGTAAAACCACAAGCCAAAATAAACCTCTTCTCTTTTAAATTGTAGGCATTGGGTATTGTGTCTCAGTAACAAGGAAAATGCACATGTCTATAAGCTTCCAAAAATACAGAAATGACTGGCCTTGAAGACTTTTGGTTAATATATGATCAATAAATAATAGAGAGTTTAATCTTGTGGAATGTACCAGGAAACCCCTGAAAAAATTGTGAGAATGTAAATTTGCAAAACAATATCAGAGAAGAACAAGTACTATTCTGTATTTACAACATTTAGTACAATTTAACCTTGGAGACTGGAAAAATGGTGTAGTTGCCCAAATAACCCAAAGAACAGAAAACCTGTTTGTGAAGTCTGAATGTTACCATAGAAGGAATTTTTTAAAAAGACATAATTGTTTCAGGAAGTGAGTATTTTGTGCTGATTTGCTTTTCTGGGTTTTAAGAGACATGAGAAATCCTTGGTAACATGTGAAATCCTCGGTAAGGATCTTCCTGCCTTTAGGAAGACCATTACCAAGCTGACTTGGTAGATTAGAGAAAGATGCACATAACAGAAGGAAGAGGATTTAATGTAACAGTTCAGAAAAGAGATAAAACAGATTCTAACATAATCAGTTTTTGAGAATGTATTAACCGTTAAAGAACACCCAGTTCTTCCCCAATTCCAACTGCATACCTATCTTTTTTTAAAACTTTGCAAGGAATGAAAACTACATTTATAAATCTGTTCTTAAATCTATAGCAGGAATGAAGGAGATTCGAGTTCTGGCCAGCTGGAAAGGACACCAGAGATCAAAGTGCAGTGATCACGGGGTACTAACTGCAACCTCTTTGATGTGTGACCACCTAATTAAATGACTATTTGCAATGAGGATCTTGAAACTCCCCTCTCAAATCCAGAGAGTAAGTGTGGTAGTTCAGGAGTTTTGAATTAGCTACCTAAACATTGCTTGTCAGTCTTGTACACCAAAAGATAGACCTCTGAAATTTCCAATAATTTTCATTTTCTACTTCAAGACAAAGCTTTCTTTTAAGAATAACGGAATATTTAATCTTGGTGTAGCAAATAAGGATGCATAAAAGTTGGTTATTTGTTTTTCTTTCACTCTCTTAGGTACTGTTGAGGGAGGGCAATAGTCAGCCTTAGAAAAGTGATGAAATATTAGAATTACAAGATAATGTGGTATCTTCCTTGTACAAGTCTGTATTATTATATGAAATTTATGGGGAATGGTAACTTGAGGGCCAGAACTTTGGAGAATAAATCAAGCTGCAGTACATAAGTTCATCACGAAAAGAAGCTAACTCCTTTGAGAAAAGGATTTTGTTCTTATTCCTTCACTGGTAACATAGGACATTATCCATAAATCCTAGGCCAATTTGGATGTAGATAATTAGGAGAATAAATCCATGTTAAAGAAAAATACATAGTTTTTTAATTTGCAGCTAAAATTTTCAGTTTCCAACAAAAACATGGGATACATAAACAAAAAGAAAATTGTAACATATATTCAGAAAACAAACAAACAAACAGAAAAAAAGAAGACCAGTAATCAGTAACTGTCTTATAATAAGCCCAGATAATGTATTAGACAAGGACTTCCAAGCAGCTGTAATAACCACTTGTAAATAATTCAAAAATATATGATGTAAATGATTCAATAAATGTAAAATTTCACATTCAAAATAGAATCCATGAAAACAGTGGTATTGCGAAAGGAAATTGTAACTTTGTGTAGAATTTGTAAAATGTCATCCTAAGATATTAAGTAGATAAAAGAGACAAACTATCTATATATCTGGTTTTTTTTAATTTCACAGTGTTTTTATATCAAACATTCAATAGTTTAATAGATATATTATTTTTAGTATATTTATATTTGTGACTGAACTTTGCTAAATTTCATAGAACATTTCCATATGATGTCAACTGCCAACTGTGATAGCACAAAGGTGTTCACGATGTTTATTGTTATTTCCACGTCTGTACAGCCTGCGTTAGGTTTTTTCACCTTCAGTGTTTGTAATTTGCTTCTGATTTATTCTTTATTTTCATGATTGTCTTGACTAATATTTATCTATATTATTCAGTATCAAAGAGTCAGAATTGGGGTTCATTAATTTGCCCTATTGTGTTTTTATAGATTTTCCTTCAACAATTTCTGTGTTTTTGTTACCTTTTCTGAATTTATTCTTTTAGCATTTTCTAACTTTTGATGTTTCCTCACCATGTAATATATATCATTTCTTTCAGGTTTAATTAAGAATTGAATACTAAAAATTTTATTCAGAGGCATTCAGTTGCAGTTTACAAAGCAGATTTGCAAGTTTTTAAATTTTCCTTAGTTATATTGTTTCACAAATATTTTTAACTAAATATCATTAAAAAGTGTGCAGCTTAACAAAAAATTTGGTAATTTTCCAAGTATATATTGGACAATGTTTTCTTCTCTAATTGTACCATGACCAACATATTACTGGACTACTTTACTGGAAAATCTTGCAAAAATCCAAGGCTTCTTAATTTATTGATATTTATTTTATTGTCCAGAATTTCAATAATCTCAGTCTATTTAAAATACTTGTAAGACCTGTCTTGGTTACTTTTCGCTCATTGCTGAGACAAAATACCTGACACCCAAAATTAGGGAAGGAAAGGTTTATTCGTACAGTTTCTCCGGAGTTTCAGTCCATACATAAGTTGGCTCCAAGATAGCGTGGCATGGTGGGCCTGTTGTTCATGGCAGCTGCAAGCTGCAAGCTGCAAGTTGCGCTGGCGAGAGAGACAGAGAGAGAGAGAGAGAGAGAGAGAGAGAGAGAGAGAGAGAGGCAGAAGAGGAAGCGAACAACAGGAAGACCCACCTTCCCTTACCTTGTATGTCGGCTCCACCCCTGGGCAGGCACAGCACTCATATTGCCAGACAACAAACCAATAACTCAGCCCCATCAAAATTATATGAGGACTTGGGGGTACATAGCATATTACCTGATACAAGACCATGCATACTTTGTTATTTTCAAAGAACTGTTCCGTAAATGTCAAGTAGGTCGATTAAGCAAACAGACTTCAAGTTCTCTGTGTTTTTGCTTATTTTTTGCGTACCATTGAAAAATACACCATTGACTATGGTATGTGAACAGCTCCATTCACAATTATGGATTTATACAATTTTTAAAGATTTATCTGTCTTAGTTTCAACTGTTTTGAAGGTCTGCTCTGGCATTGAAATGTCAGTTGCCATACAGGAAGCAAATATTCCAGACACAAGCCATTTCAATAATCTGATGTGTATTTCTACATTGGAGTTAAAATTAGTACTTGTGAATATATTTTAAATGGTAAATTGTAAGGAAACAACTACAACATAGCTGAATTGCATTATGAAAGATTGAATTATAGATGATACATTTATTTTTATTTTTTGACCATTATATTTCTTCTATATTCTAAAGAAAACTAATCTAGAATTCAATGATAACCTGCTACTAGGTCACAGATATTACATAGTCGTTGTTCAATAATTACAAGATAGACTTGAAGCATGAAACATGAAATTATAAAGCCTTTTAATTAAAATCTATGTATACATAAATATAGAGTGCAGCATGAAAAGTGTCATTTGTGACGTCAACAACAAAAGTGGAGGTGGAAGCGGATACAGAAAGAAGTAGAGTAATTTGAACGGCTTGAAATTCAGCTGCTGACAGTTTAAATACATCGTTAATGATTTTAATCATTTTATAATCTTCACTATGACATTTATAAAAGAAAAGAAAGAAAAAAATTTTTTAAAAAAGGAAAGAAAAATATCTATAGAACATCAGTACAATGACTGAAGAGCTACAACATTACATTACAGAAGAAAATCAGTGAAACAAAAATAAAGAAAGCAAGAGAGCAAACTGTCGGCAGATAGCAGTAAGAGGAATAGAAAATTATTAATGAAATAGCAACAGTAAGTTATTTATTGTCAGTCATTACATATGATGTAAATTATTTTAACTACCTAATTAAAAAACATTGATTGACTGAACCGATGAAAATATAAAGCATTCAACTATATGCTTTATAAAACTAGTTTACTTTTGACAGGACACAGAGAGGCTACAAATGGAGTGATTGAAAATTATATTCCATGTGTGATGGTTAAACTTCAATCATCAACTTGATTGCTTTGGGACTGACCAGAGGGATTAGTAAAATCTACTCCTGGTTGTATCTGTTGAGTCCTGGAGGCATAACTTCGGATTCATATCTGGTCTCCAGAGCCTTCCTGTCTGGTATGGTTCCATGCTCCGCTTCATGACTGATATGGAGTAACCAAATTTACTCTTCAATACCCTTTTTGCCATTATCTTTCTACCTTGGAACCAGCTGACCATGAATCTGAAACCATTGTCTAAATAAAACATTTCCTCTTTTAAATTGTGAGTGTCAGGTATTTGGTCCTCACAATGTGAAAGCTAACACACACACACACACACACACACACACACACACACACACACACAGACCTGCTCCCTATGACTGTACTTCACTATCTGGTTTAGAAACCTATGGGAATGGATTGCAGGAAGTGTTTGTAAAGGTTTGCTGGTGCATGGTAGACAAACCTTCAATGCCATGAGTAGAGCCTTTTGAATGAGCCTGACTGAAGATTAGAAGACCTGAATGTGGACAGCAATGCAGGGAGTAAAGGGCAGGCTCACAGGGTTTCCGTAGGGAATGAAGATTCTATCAGCAATTGGTCTAGATGTCCTATGAGTTCTCCTCTGGTGAAAACAAAGAATTACAAACCTAGTCTTTAGTCCACATCCTGAGAGTTTCCAAGAGACTGAGATTAATGGCAGTGGATTAATGATCTGTGAAAGGAAATTTCAAGTCAGCTCAATGTTCAAACTGTAGAATGATTACACCTCATTGCTTTTAGCCAGATTGACAATGAGAATTCAAAGCAAAAGCAGAGCAAAACATTTCATAAGCTTAAATTTTGCCACAAGGGAACCATGACTGGAGTTGGGACCAAAGAATGTGTGAATGCTGAAGAGGCTGGCACCATTATAAACAAATCACCATGTATTTGAGTAGTAACAAGGAGGATATGCCTTGAGGGCATCTCGCAATTCTGCAAGAGCTCCCTCATCATAAAAAAAATTGATCAAAACTGTCAGTCTTTCATTCTGAAAATAGTCGCTGGGAACTGCTTGAGCAGTGCCTTCCAGAGAATTGGGTCCCTGGATTCGTTTCCCTAGGTTTAGCCATTCAGGAACTCAGCAGCCACATCAGGAATACTCCCAGGTGTCTTGGCTCCTGCTGCATATGCTGACACACTTTGGCATCTTTCACATGATAAGGGTTTTAGACACATGGAAAATGCAAGAGTTGTGGGATAAGGGAAGGAAGGGACATTCCATCCATGTTCAAAAGAAGAAGTGGGAGAAGATGGAAGGAGACCCAGAGATATGGATACGTAAGCTGTTGGAATGAAGAAAAAGATGAATTAGCGATCCCAGGAAGTTGAAGGTTCCAGGATTATGGAATATCTGCTGAGGAAACTAGCAGATCACAAGTGGAGCCAGCCTAAGAGAAAGATCCTGGGGAGTACAACCGATAAAGCCATATGCCTGGGGCCACATACAGTCTCTGAACAAACATTTCAGTACGTTATCAGATGTCGAGTGTGAAGTTACAGGAAGTAAGGTTTGCCCAGTTGAGTTTCAGGCTTGCCTTGATCTTGTTCTTTCTAGGGACCCATTTCTCCTTTTTGGAAAGGAAATGCTTACCCTGTACCACTGTTTTCTTAGTTATGTAAGTTCTTAAAAATTACGTTTTTAGGAGCTCACAGCTACAAGTTTGCCTTCAGTCTTAGAAGAGACTTTGACTTGAAATATGCTGGAGCTATTAAGACATGGGAGGTGATTGTTCCAGTTCTCATTGTAAGCAAACAGTTGTGTCATGTTAGGTGGAATTATTTTTTTTTTCCAAAAGACCTATTCAGCCTTATTTTCCATTCTGTCTGTTAAGTTTTCAGTTTTTACATTTTTATTTTATTTTATTATTTTTATTTTATTTTAAACAGAAGAAAAGTAAGAAATTAAAGTAAAACAGAATTTCACAACAAGCCAATAGAAGAGTAAAAATCATAAGCACATTGCATATTGTCATATTCACAGCAGTTGTTTAGGGTAGAAGATATAGACATGAAACATTGTCCAGAAAATTATTAGCACAAAAGGTGGAATTACTAACTTATTCTTGTTTTTACTTGGAAATTAAGTTTGGTTAAGAAGGTGGGTTTTGTTGTCAAGTGGACCAGGGGTGAGATGTGACAGTTTAGCTCAACTTCATTTCATTTGGAAGCCATCAAGGAAATTGGTAAGGCATACTTCGGGATATGGTTGGGTTAGTCAGGGACATGACACTGCGAGGGTCTCCATGAAGTAGCACTGGTCTGCTACATCCTTCTGCCATCACATTTCTACACTGAAGCCAGCAAGCCACAGACTGTATCCTGTAAAAACATTAAACAAATAAATGATGTCTTTCTTTAAGTTGCTTGTATTAGGTATTTGGCACTAGTAAAAACAAAAGCTGATTAATATACAATAAAAATATTGATCAAAAGAAATAGGAGTTAAAGCACTTGAATCTAGACAAATACAAGGTCAGTCAAAAGAAGTTAGAAGAGACAAAATAGATCACTGTTTAGTAATAAAAATTAAATAAACAATGAGATATAACAGTTTAAACATCAAAGTCCCCAGTTATATGGAGTGAACACTATCAAAATCAAAGGCAGAAGCATATAACAACAAAATAATAATGAGTTTATAATACTACACATTCAATAATGAATAAAATAGCCATTAATAATATCAAGAAGAATGCTAAAAACACATTTTCAAGTTACATGGAAACATTCCCATATAGGTAGCAAAGCAAATCTGAACAAACTACATGCTATCTTTTTCGATAATAAAGAAATAAAACTATAGATCTATACTTTGAGGAAAAAGTAAAAATTTACTGATCAGTAGAAATTAAACAGTGTGCATTGAACTGCTAATGGGTCAAAAGCAAAACATAAGAAGAATTAAAAATATCTTGGACAGCCGGGCGTGGTGGCGCACGCCTTTAATCCCAGCACTCGGGAGGCTGAGGTAGGCGGAGCGTTGTGAGTTCAAGGCCCGCTTGGGCTACAAGGCGAGCGCAAGGCCGGCCTGAGCTGCGTAGTGCGACCCTGCCTCAAAAACCAGGGCCGGGAGTTTGGCTCAGTGCCTTAAGCGCCTGCCCTGGCAGGCACGAGGTTGTGAGTTCAATCCCTGGTACCGAAAAAAAAAAAATATCTTGGACAAGGAAATATTAAATGTTACATATCATAATTTTGGGTACTAAATTTTTCATAGCAGTAATACATTAAAAATATACAGTCACCCAGTGGGTACACACAAGGACTTCAGAATATTTTCTGCATTGAAAGGATGGACCAACAGCCATGAATTAATCAATGAAAGACATAATATTATCAAAATTAAAAAATCACATGAGATGCTAATACAGGAAAATTATATAGCAAGACTTCATACTTTTTTCATTATTAAACAGTAAACAAGTAGAAAACCTCAAGAAACTCAGAATAGAAGAAGATTACTTCAACAAATCGAAAGTATTGAGTGAAAAGTCCATGTGTAACCTGCTATCCAGTGCTCAAAGATCGAAAGCTCTTCCTGAAAGATGAGGAGGAAGGAACAGATCCCTGTCCACTCCTTACAGCATAATACTGGAACTCTTAAGAGAATGATGAGAGAAACTGCTTCTGATTTGTACACAGAGTTTAGTTAGTCATATTTGTGAGGCCCTGTACATGAGTTGTTTATTCTGTTCCATTCTCAGTATACCCACGAGGCTGGCACTACACTGTCTTAACTACTCAAATATAACTCAACTATACCTCAACTCAGTAAGCTCCAAGATCAGGAGTGTTTGTTCCCATTTCATCTTTCAAAATCTTTTTGGGTATCTGGAGACTTTTATAATAATATGAATTTTTATAAAATTCTTCCTATATCTACAAAAATATTGGTACAATTTTAGTAAAAATCAGCTTAAATCTGCAGGTCAGTTTAGAAAGACTTCTTTACCATATTGAGTCTTCTATTCCACAGTGAATATTTTTTCCATTTATTTTAATCCTTTCTTTTTCAGCACAGCAATTCTTATATGGTTATAATTCCACTGACAATGAGTTGCATCTTCTTTGGGGCATGTATATCATACTGTATTTTTATGTTAGTAACCATGTATTTATTCCCAGTTTGGAGAAAAACAGCTGATATGCATATGTTTATCTTCTATCCTCTTGGCTCATTGAACTCACATCAATTTTTGGTAGATTACTTGGGGTTTTCTCACAGACAATTACACTGTTCATAAATAGGGGCAACTTTATCCAATCTTATCATTCTGTAACCGTATTATGTATTTTTCTACTTATTGTGCTGGTTAGAACTTGTAATTTTCTATGGCATAACAAATTTCAGTTCATCCAGGAGCTAAGTCAAGAGTTACATTCCAAACCTGAGGCCTCAGGTTGCAGATATGTGTCCCCTCTACTGAAACACTTCTTCAGTAAATGTCTTTGTCTTGGTTACTTTTCTCTCATTGTTGAGACAAAATACCTGACTCCCAAAATGAAGTGGGGAAAGATTTATTTAGCTTACAGTTTTTGGAGGTTTCAGTCCATACTCAACTGACTTCAAGGCAGGGTGGCATGGCTAAGGGGCAACTGTTCATGGCAGCTGCAAGCGATAAGAGCAAAAGGGCAAAAAAGAAAAAGAATGCCTCCTTCCCTCCATTATGTTGTATGCCAGCTACCCACCCCTGCACAGGTGCAACACTCACACCACCAGTCCCAGTGCTAGACATTGAACCAATCACAAATGCTAGACTCAGCTCCCTCCATGACAGCATGAGACTTTGAGGGGACACCCAGACAGAAATTATAACAGTCTTCTCTCATCAGAAATATGGCTTTTGTCCTTTAGTATAATAAATCATTCATTCACCCAAAAATTAATTAACTAACCTACCAAAAACCAAAACAAACTACTAAGTACATATAATAAAACAATGAATTCTAGAGTGTCACTATGGAGTTCTAAAACATATCAGAATTTTCCTGTTTTTTTTTTAGGATATTAACTTTAAGAAATAACATTGCCTTCCGGTAGGGTTAATACTGAGGGCCAACCCTAGCTTCTTTGACACATTTAATAAAATATCTTAATGAATTTTTATTGTATGTATTGCATAACCTCTGAAATTTATAATGACACAAACTACACTAACATCTCATGGAAGATATAAGAAACAACCAAGTCTCAAACTATTAGACACAACAAGGACACTTAGAATCCCCTAATATTTCTAGGGAAGTAAAATTTGCTATCCTTTAACTTGGTAGATATTCTCACTTTGCAAGTTTAATCTATAGGAAGGTAAGAAAGACGTATTTTCCCTTTATGAATTATTTATTCTTCCTTCTTCTTAGCATTTGAATTCATGTGGATAACTTTAGGGAAAAGGTTGGGATACAAGAGAATGAAAATTAGGATCGAGGCCACCCTGCCCTGATGTTAGAAGAAAGCATTTGGTTTTTTTCCAGTATGTAAGAGTTAAGCTGTAGGGTTTTTTGGGAGATATTTTTTACCATACAGAAGAGGATCCATTCTATTCTATCTTACTATATATACAGTTTTAATCATGAATGGTGTTATATTTTATCAAATTACATCATCATGAGTCTTTTGCTTAAATTATCCATTGACTAATTTATAGATAGCCTTTGAAATTTTGTGTTTAAAAAGAGAAAAAAGAAAAACAAGAACTTTAATGTTTTCATTATGTCAAAAGAACTTCTAATTGACTTTGAAGCATTTTATGGCAGTGAAGTAGTTTAAGAATTCATGTCCAGAAACTATAGCATATTATTCAACTTTCTGTTGACGCCACTGAATCTGCTTTTCTTACTCAAATTGTGTTTGGAAATGTGGGTTCGTGTGTTAGGAGATTTTAAATTCTCTTTCAGCCTGCATTAGAAAATCGCAGGCGCAACACGTAGTCTCGTCCACAACAGAACATTTTTCTGAGCAACTACGGTGCCATTGTGGTCTCCTGAAGATCCTGGAGTTTCCTCCCCTTGATGCTGTTTGCCCACCCAGGAGGTCTTCCCTGAGCTACAGCATATGACTGGGGTAACTTTTGCTCCAACTTTTATTTTTAGGTGTCATGATGTTTCCTTGCTACCAC
>RJWM01046307.1:0-12517 GCA_004363535.1 Dasyprocta punctata
AGAAAATCAGGTTTTATGTAATGCATTGAAATGAGTGTGTTAAAGTCTTGTCTTTGGATGCTGCCTTTCGTGGTCCCTATTTGATGGTCTTGTGGTACATCAAGGAGGTTTTCTGCAGGATGAAAACCTTCATTTGGGACCTGAAGGAGGAAAAAGAGCTTTCCAGCAAAAGAGGAAAAACAAGAATATCCTGGGCAAAGGAAGGATAGACAAAGACACAACGGAAAGAAAGAGTATCATGAGCTTATTAAACTGGAAGTAATTCAGTTTACCTAGAATTCAGAGTTCCAGTAGAGGAAGGAAAAAAATGATACTTAGGTAGACAAACAGAAAAAAAAAGTATTTTCCATTTCTTCTTGTTCTCTCTGATTCCTCCTTCCTTTCTTCCATTTTCTTTTTTCTTTTCCTCTCCATTTCTTCCTTTCAATACTGTTTGTTCTGTGAATTAACAGATATCACTACCAAACACCAGTCTCAAGTCAAATAATCTATTTTGAACTTTTTCTGATCTTTTTCTTAATGGCATCACTGAAAGCTCTAACATCCTTATTCATAAAATTGTTTCTCATTTTATTTTTCGCTTACTCTCTTAATATTTCACGTAAATGGGATATATATAAACTCTGCCCAATCTTTGTCCATTTAAAAGAGTTTATTCTGTGTTTTAGGAGATATTTCCATCTGACCAAGTCTCTTCTATTAGCAAGTCCCCAAGTCACTTTCCTCGAGATGGGATTTAGCTCTGTTCTGTAACAATGCACAGTGAATTTCTCATTTGCCCATAAGCTTCTTGGTCCAGTGACACACCACTTTACATTTAATCAGACAGAAAAATCACAAAAGCTCCCAGTCTCGAGTGACCACTTTGACCTTTTATCCCCTGAAAACATGAAGGAAAGAAATTTCCCTATTTCATGCAGCCTGCCTTTGATTCCATATACATCTGTGTCCTGGGTCTATAACAAATCTAGGGTGACTAAGTCAATGCTACCTCTGTTGATAGGAAAGCCAGCAGTATGTTTTCTTACTGCTATAAACAATCATTTTTAAAACTGTTCTCTTGAGAATATGGTTTTCATCAAGGACCTTTTGAAGCAAAGCTAAGAGAGTACGAAAAAAAGGTCAGGCAACCTCATACTGGGACTTGCTAGAGAAGGATTTGGGTTTGGCTCACTTACTAAAGCCATGGTTCTTGAATAACAAGTATTCTTAAGACTTTTTTCCTGATGGGGGCTTGGAAGCACTTGTGTCCTACATGTTATATGATCCTACTGATCCCACTTACTTGTGGCCAAGTCCTTCAACCTGTAACATAAAATCCTTATAGACATTTTGATTTTTTTTCTAATGGTTGCATGAAATATGGTGGACTTTTAGAACCACTTATTCTGAATACATATCTTCTCACTACCTCTTCTGACATTCTGCTTCGTGTATTTTCGATGAAGTTTCCAAAAGCGGTGAGCAGCGAGCAGTAAAAGTGCAGTGAGAAGAGCAAAAGATTGGAATGTGTGATGGGGAGAGGGTCATTTTCCACATTTTCTTCTTACTGCAAATAGCTGCAAGTGCATAAAAAGCCAAAAGAAGGCAAATTTTTAATAGAGACTTGTTCCTCAGCATTGCTGATTTTGTATTTTTAGATATTTAGCTGTGTTTCTATATTTTGAAATATTGTTCAGCAATAACCTCTGGTTAAAAACTAAATATTTTTCAGTTTATTTTAACAAATCTTTACAAACAAAATTTTCTCTTAACAATAAATATGTTTTGCAAATTGAATATGGTGTTTTGGTCGTACTGATCATTTAAACTCTTGAAAAGATGAAATACTTGAAGAAAATTTCAACTGTGGAGAAATGAAGAAGCATAAAAATATTTTAGAAAGAGAGATAAAAGATTTTACTTTCTGGTCAAAGTATAAATAGGAGTTTTCAAAGATTCCAGGTGAAGAACTAGTGTGAAAAAATGCTACAAAGATAAGCAAGAGAAGGATTTATTCCCTCTGAATATGTAACATTGTTGAACACTAAAATATTGACTTGTTTATAGAAAACTATGTCCCTTGCTCAGCCTTGTCCTGCCTGATGAAAATGTCTACCCTGACCAGGGAAGTCTGGGTGCTGCTAGATAACCTATGCTGATCCGTGATTTACTGATGTGTACAGTAGCAGTGTGAACTTTGGAGGGCAGGAAACAAAGACCAACCATGTGTGTACTTAATTAGGTGACAATCTGTCCGTCTTTCTCTTACTACGTGTAAACCTTGGACACCAAAGATTTGACTGATGTTTCTTGGTTGGAAATGCTCTCATATTATCACATATTATTGATTAAGAAGTAACAATTGTCCATAGAAATCCACCAAGGACAGATAACTTGAAATTTGCACCTGAAATTCTTCTGGGCTTCACAATATCACTCTTCCCACTATTGGTTTCCATCTGCAGCCTTTTGCTGTAGTAAAGTTCAACCATGAGTTTGGTAGTTTATCTGAGTTTTATAATTTCTCCGAGTTTTGTAATTTCTCCGAGAGAATCATGAGGAGCCAAGAAACAAAAGCTGTATTTTATTTAAAATTATAAGTTTTCCCTATATTCTCTCAAGGACTTTGTCATCAATCTTACATAGCACTTTTCTTACGGTATTCTAACTGCTTACTTACTTTAAAGTTTTCTACAACAAATTGTTCAAGTGACAAAGTTTCTTATCCTGTTGCATTTTCTTATTCCCAATACAATGTTTGGTTCATAGTAAGCACTTGGTCCCCTCCTGTTACTCTAACGCATAAAGCCAAGAGAAGAATTGTGGACTGTTCAATAGAGTTAACATCTTTAGAAGACTTATTTCTTTCAGAAGACTCATTCAGTTAACACATAAATATTATCAAAGGCTTTAGATTACTTAGAAATCATACCCCACAGTAGCTATGGAGAAAACAGGTATGCGTCTATTCATTACATTAGAATAAGAGGTGAAAACCTGATGTCTAACAGCATTAGCGACTCTATATTTCTATAGCAAAATCTCCATTGACAGAGGATGTTGGATTAAGGGAAAGGCAAGATTATGTTTCATCTCAAGACCTAGGGGTAAAGATTAGAAGAGATATATCTAAGCATATAGTAACAATTTAATGATGATGGGAATTAAATGTCAATGTTACTCAAACAACTATCAAGAAATAGTTGATTCATTATAATAAATGCAAGAGATACTGTATAAATGTGTAATTGAAGCCTGAGGAAAGCATGAAATGAAATCAAGATAAACTGTGATGAATATGAAAAACAGGGCATGATCATTTTATAATGCACATATCAAAAACGTAAATCTAGTCACTATGTGGTAATCAGAAACAGGAGTACTTCTGATTGAACTGCAAGAAATTTCTAGGACTTTTCATGTGAAGAGTGCACGTCAAGCAGTTGATCTGAGTGCTTTGTCATTTAGGTTAAAACCCATCGCAGAGACATGTATTTGAAGTTAATGTATTTTTTTGTCTTTTTTTTTTTGCGGCACTGGGGATTGAACTCACCACCTCGCGCCTGCCAGGGCAGGCACTTAAGCCATTGAGTCAAACTCCCAGCCCTGAAGTTAATGTATTTTGAAGTAGGAACTATCAATATTGTTTTTCTAGTTTCCAGAACATGTTAAACAAAATTTGAACTACATTGTCTCTGTGGAATTTTCATGCATATAGACTACGCTAAGCTTCCCACACAAGTAACTGTTAATTCTCATTATGAATTGATATTTAGAATTCATCACAAAATTACTCATAATTTACTAGAATAAGTCTGGAAATATGTAAGCACTAAAAAATTGCATTTTCCTTACATGAAAAGCTAGACACAAGACCCAAGCACGTGTTCAACAAAAAGGAGTGTAACATATTTGCTATTTTAGACAAGCAAGAGAATTTCCTCACATTATATCTCCTAGTAACACAGCAAGAATCTTCAACTACCAAATGAATTATTAGGAAAGATGGAAGACAGAAACGTAAAGGTTAGAAAACTTAAAAGAAAAATGAGTCAATGAATACACCATGTTTAGTACAATCATTATGTCAGAAGTTGCTTCTAATTTAAAATTTTGAGCAGTGCTTCTGTCTGGTTGCTGTAACCAAAACTCATGAAGCTTAAAGAATTTATGTTGCAAGACATCATTGTGCAGGTAGCCAGGTCAACCATTGGGTGACCTTGGTCTCTTTTTGTGCTCTCATCTTAAGCAGTGCATGTGTCTATGCGTGCATAGGTGTGCAAGCCACTGTGTGTGTGCCAGTGTGTGAAAATTTTGGTGGAGCATTATGTAAAACAAGAAACTTAAAGAGATTTTCCTTTTTTAGGGTCCAAAAATACATACACATTACCCTGTTCAAAGAAAGTAAAGTCTATCTCTATTTGTATATGTTGATCATATAAAATGTGTGAATATCCATAATATATATAATGTTAAAAGAATATATGCAATATGCTTATAAAAATAGTTATATTTGTATAATATCAATATTTATAATATTCATTTATACAATATTGCATATATTTGCATCTATAAAATATGCATTTATTTTTTACTATATATGACAAAATCAATACTTCAATAGGAGAACATCTATGACAAAGGACATAGAATTGTCCAAGAACTCATTTCTACTACAGTGTTTTTCAGGAAAGCTCTCCTAATACCCACAAATACATTTTCTAAACAGCAAGCAGTCATTTTAAATTGACTATTTTGTCCCTGTGGGCAGCAATCTAGTAGCTCTCCTGGACTGGACAATCTCCCAGACATGGCTAGATGAAATATTGTGTCTGAAAATGGACACAGGGATGCATTAGAGGAGAGAGAATGGAAGGCATTAGCTCTTCATGCAGTCAAGTGTTATGGGATCGTAGACAAAGTTCAAGTTAACATCAGTTTTGTTTAATAGTCATTGGGGAGTGATAAGAAGAGTACCTCAGAGAGGCATATATTCCAGAGCACAGTTTTCCACCTGGATTATTTTTTTCTATTGAGTTAATAAAAAGAATTCTGTCTTTGTGAGTCAGTGTGTACAAATTTCCTTGCACATATTGTGAAGAGGCTGAATGTCAATAGTGATTCAGTTCCACACTACCATCCTACCAGTCAGACAATAGAAAAGACTCACAAAGAAACAAGAATTGATAGAAGATAGGAGGTTCATAAGTTTATGATGTGTTTTTAGTTTGGTGACTAAAAATTGGAGCTAGGCCGGGCGTGGTGGCGCAAGCCTTTAATCCCAGCACTCGGGAGGCTGAGGTAGGCGGAGCGTTGTGAGTTCGAGGCCGGCTTGGGCTACAACGCGAGCGCAAGGCCGGCCTGAGCTACATAGTGCGACCCTGCCTCAAAAAAAAAACCAGGGCCGGGAGTTTGGCTCAGTGCCTTAAACGCCTGCCCTGGCAGGCGCGAGGTTGTGAGTTCAATCCCCGGTGCCGCAAAAAAAAAAAAAATAAATAAATAAAAATAAAAATAAAAATTGGAGTTAAGTAATAAACTGAATAAAGGGCTGCTTAGAAATCAAGGCCCTAGTACTTCAAGTTAAAAACACGACTTCAAATCTTTTATCTCTTTAGAATTTAATATTTTTATTTTAATGAAATTATATGGTCAATTTACCTACAAAGTCAATTCCAGAATGAATTTTTTCTTATATTATTGCTGACTAAACATACTTTTGGAAGCAATACAATTTCATGGTGGTATTGGCACTGAATCCAGGGCCTTACCCATGCTAGATAAGTGTTCTAGTACTGAACTACATCATCAGCCCAGCAATATAAAACTTCAATCTTAATTAGTAATAATCCTAACTGGTCTTATGTATAAAAAATGTCATACTTACCAACAATTCTGATTTTACAGAAGACATTAAAAAATTTAAAATGTGCTAGGTGACCAAAATTCTTCCAATGGCCTATAATAACAGTCCCCAACATTTTTAGCACCAGACACTGGTGTTATGGAAGAAAAAAATTCACAGGCAGAAAGGGGTTATTTTGGTGTAATTTAAGCACATTACATTTACTGTGGACTTTATTTGTATTATTACATTGTGACATGTAATGAAATAATCATTTCATTAGCTCACCGTAACACAGAATCACTGGGAGCCGTAGGCTGTTTTTCTGCAACTAGACATCCCTATCTGAGATTATGCGATGCAGCAGTGCTCAAACTGAGTTGATTATCTCCAGTCTACTC
This sequence comes from Dasyprocta punctata, assembly GCA_004363535.1. Taxonomy (NCBI): domain Eukaryota; kingdom Metazoa; phylum Chordata; class Mammalia; order Rodentia; family Dasyproctidae; genus Dasyprocta; species Dasyprocta punctata. The sequence continues at coordinate 6,226 of RJWM01046307.1, forward strand.
CATAGTTCATTTTGGATGCCATCACTGCAGAAAACCCTGCTTTACAGAAACAGGATGTTGGAAATGGAAGCAGGACTTTCACCGCTTTTGTGGCAGCTTCCAGGTACTCTACCTTGACTTAAATCCAGAAATTGTGGTGTTTGATGTTGTCTCAAACATACTTTTATGGCCTCCATCATTTGTGATGTCAAGCAGTTGATTTTCTTCTAACATGGACAAAGTTGATGTATCTGACTTATTCACAAATGGGTCACAGATCCATTCTTTCTTAGCATTATTTTGTGTTTGGGAAATAAAGCTCAAATTTTTTTGACAGCTGAACTAGATGATCATGCACCGAGTATAGGGAAGAAGGCCCTGGCTCAGTGTCTTTCAAAGTCGCTGATAATATTTGCAACATGTCAAAAATGCCAATGTTCGCTCCTCACCCACCCAATTCCAGTTTGTCCTCGGATACAGTCACTTTATCTGCCAACTTGAACACTGAGCAGGTTGAATATATCATATGAGTGACCAATTTTTGGACTTATACTGTTATTGAAATGTGCTGCTAGTGATGACTGCTTTCTAAAAAAAAAATATCTCGGAGTAGCTGTCATATCTCAAAGAACTCTGACCCATCATCTACTGTTAGATATACCATGTATAATAGATGACGTGTGTGCTCTGTGTCCACTTCCTCACAGAATCATGTGAACAGACAGACATGAGTTAAGAGTATGTATTTCAATGCAGTTGATAGTTTTAATTGTATCCTGGAAAGTACTGAGTTAAGGTGACATTTTTTGAGTAGCCATGTTGTAGTCAGAGATTGCAAGAAGAACAACACAATACAGGACACTTAATTCATAGTACTATTTATGATAATCACCCCAAGAGTCAAATACAAAGACAGTGCAGGAAATCGGTCCACACACTGAAGACCTAGAGAATCCAGCCAAGGGCTTAGGTGGATAGGAATATCCTGCAAGGGTTCAGCAGAAGGCTTGGAATCCATCACAATGACTCCCATGAGTCTAACTGGAGACCTAGAACCCATAACAATGACTCATGCAAGTCTATTTCATGAATCTGAGCTGGAAAGGACCCAAGGTCAGCAGTGGAAGCTACAAAGTCTGTGCCAGCAGGCTAAGGGTTCTGCAATGGAGTGAAGACTCAACACTCAAAATAGAGACTCGGAATAAAGACCAAGGCTCTCCAGCAAAGTACCACAGCCATCCTCTACAAAAGTGAGGTCCTGAGCTCCTCCGACAATAAGAATGCTGAGTTCATATCAGGAAGTCAGCGTGACAAGCTCCTCCTGGAGATTAAACAGCACATTATCTTTCCCTCTGAAGCCAGGAAGCAGTAAAGACCAGAGCTTCCCCAACATGAGCCACCATCATCCTTGGTGGCAACAAGGTCCTCTGATGATGATAACAGCTGAGTTCATGTCAGGAAGAAGCTCGACAAGCTCTTTCAGGAGAACCAATGGTAACAGGCAAACCAACAACACCACAGTTAACCAACAACACTATGGAGAACCAATGACACTAAATTCTTCCTCTCCAGTGCTCCTTTTTATCTTGGCAACAATTCTCAGGTGGGCCATTCACATCTAGGGCCATGTGGATTTTACTTCAGCTGGTATTACAAGTTGACTACCACAATTCACCCCTGGTCAACTTGAAACCATACACATTTCTTTAAACCATAGTCTCTAGTGGCAGATTTATGAAAAGTTAACATGTCTTGGTCTATGCAGATTTGCATTAATATAATAATTACATCTATACAATTTGTATCACACTCACTCCCACACCAAAAGCAAAATATTAAAAGGGTGACCAAATTTCAAGGTCAAAACCACAGTACTTTGATTAGTTAACCAGGTTACAAGCATATATCTAAAAACATTAAAATCATATTAAAGAACTATTACAATCACAGTCCTTGCTTCCCATTAACTTTTAACATGGCATGGCAAGACTGAAATACAGGGATCACCTGCAATTCAAATATACCCTTCCCTCGAGTGAAAGGCTTCAGTTAATTTTCCATCTTCCTGTTCTTTTCAACAACTGTGTTGTCCTCTGTGTCATCCTTGCACCCTACAGTTTCACTGGAGCCTTCTATCCCACCAAATTCTTCAAATCACTCTACTGGCTCTTTGCTCTTAATTTCCAACACAGACATGGCCAAATGCTCTCAGTAGTAACCATGCTACCATCCCAACAGTAGACAACACTGAAATTTTTCTGCCACCCAGGTAATATCTCTAAACACAAGCAAAATGCAAACCAAGTTCCTGCAAAAGTACAATATACTACCTGGGATCCAGCAGCCGATGCAGCCCTTCCCAATAGAAGCCTCCTGAGCTTCATTTTAACTGGCAACATTTCCATCAGTACTCTGATTTTCCAGGATCCAACCAGAGTCTCCAACATAGTTTACAGACAAGGACTGTCTCTTTGGCCAGTCTCTCAAAACCTTTTGAAATTAATTCCAAAGTCTCCTAAGCCACGTGACCAGGCAACATCACAGCAATGATTCCATTCTCCTAATACCAATTTTGTTATCATCAGTGTTTGCAAGGAAAATGAAGATATACAGGGCACATAATTTATAGTATTATTTATAATGGTCACTCAAGGAGTCAAATACAAAGAAAGTGCAGGAAATCTGTCCACAAACTAAAGAACTAGAGAATCCAGCTGAGGATCCTATGGCAATATCCTGCATGAGTTCTGTTGAAGACCTGGAGCCCATGACAGTGTCTCCCAAGAGTCTAACTGAAGTCCTAGAGCCTACAACAATGACTCATGCAAGTCTATTTCACGGATCTGAGCTGGGAAGTCTCAAAGGTCAGAGGTGGAACCTGGAAAGTCTGTGACAGTGGGATGAAGGATCTGTGCCAGCAGGCTGAGGGTTCTGCACTGGACCCAGGAAATGATGCTCAAAGTAAGAAACAGGGCCCCCCTGAAAAGTACCACCACTATCCTCTGCAGAAAAGAAGTCCCAAGCTCCTCCAACAATGAGAACAACTGAGTTCATGTCAGGAAGTCAAGGTGACAAGTTTTTCCTGGAGATTGAACAGCACCCTCTGGAGTCAGGAAGCAATAAAGACCAGAGGTCCCCCAAGATGCACCACAGTCCTTCTCAGGGACAACAAAGTCCTGAGTTCCTCTGATAATAACAGCCAAGTTTGTGTCAGGAAGGAAGCTTGAGACACTCCTCCAGGAAAACAAATGGCAACAGGAGAACTAACAACACTATAGAGAATCAACAACACTAAACTCTTCCTCTTCAGTTCTGCTTTTTATTTTAGCAACAATCCTCAGATGGGCTATCTGCACTCAGCACCATGCTGATTCAGTTCAGCTGGCATTACAAGTTGACCAATTCATCACAAGCCAGTATTTCTCTTTGAATAATACAGTGTATAGACTACCATTCAGAGATGAGCTGTTTGATCTGAGTAGTGAAACCAGAAAATCCATTCAACTGCTCTATCCTTGCATATACCAACACAAAATGACCAATTCAGTCTTTCTGACATGTAATCGTTCCAAGACTTGAATATTTCTTTATCTGCCATGTTAGTTGGTAAAAAAAAAAAGTGCACATAGTGTATTCTATGTGCATCCTGGTAAAAATATATTGTATAAAGACAAGCATTGTTGCCTTGCCAACTTTAGTAGAGTTGTTAAGATGGATTGTGTACCAAGGTTAGTCATATCTAACAACTGTGCCTTAATGTCATCTACTACTTCATGAAATCATTGTTATGTGTTATAATGTAAGTCAAAAGTAAGCGGTTACCTCTTTCAAGGTCTGTGTTTTCACCAATTCAGACTGGAGAGCTTTGCTTGAGATTTGGGCAGCCAAAGAAAGAGACAGAAGGTCATGGAAATGTCTGAACATACCTTTATTCTCAGGTGCTATTCAGCCATGTGCACTCACAGAACTCTTCAAGACCCTAGCACCCATTTTTCTTGCAGCAGTCTCTGGCTACTTACTCTCCCACCAGTCCTCATTGCAGTCTAAATTTATACCAAACTACACAACGGTGGCCAGGTGCTAGTAACAACATTGGGTATATAAATTATTTACACCACCTTGCATAGACCTTAGTTACAGAAGTTATTTACACTGGGGTATCAGCAGATGCACCTGCCCTGCAGTTCCATTGACACAAAACCTAGTGCATCAAAGTTCTTCTTCCATTGACAGCCTGAATGAAAACACCATCTTGTGCTTTTGCATTTCATTGTGGCCCATTCTTATTGTTTCCTCTTACTCACATAAGGAGCGTGGAATGAGTCTCTTTATGACATTGTGCTCGATGTTAGCTGATTATAAAAGCTGTGCTTTGAATCTGAAGTTAGAAGTTGTTGGAGATATTGCTTACTCACATAGTGACACCAATTTAACTAGAGACACAATAAATAAAATTTAGTATTTTCATTTATCATTTTATTATTGTATTTTGTGTACAATTCTTTCTTCACTTCTAGGGTGCCAGGAATGCAGAGATCTGAGTAGGCAAAAAAATGAAAAGAATTTATATATTCAGGATAAATGTAAAGCAGAAAAGAGAAGATCTCAAGAAATACACAGAGATTGAAGATATTCCTACTGAGAACTATAGAGACACTACAGGGTGGCAAGAAAACTTCTCCAATAAAGGAATAAATAAGTATATTCAGTCTCCAGAGTATGTGGAAATTGAAAAATACAATTCATCTTTTTAATGAGGTATTTCTCTTAACTGATTTTACATTCACATATTGGAATCAGCTGGAACAGTTTCACTAACATTCTGGTAAAGCTAAAATCAAGGATTTTTCTTTCTGTTTTATTTTTTCCTGCTTTTATTTCCAAAGGATACCTTACTTCCATCCTTGCCTCACTGCATTTTTTTAAGAGAAAAAAAGACACATATAAGAAAGACAAAAAGCAAAAGAGACAAAGGACTAGAGTAAATGTACAACAGTAACATTATAGGTTTAAAAAACAGAATGATAGAAACTTGGCAATGGTTGCAATATTGTGTATCGTTTTCCTCAAAATGGTTGTTTACATTAACAGATATAGACAAATAAAATTGATCTAATCATATGAATATTAACTGATCTTTCCAAATAAATAATACATTAAGCAGTGTGTTCATTTTAGTTATTTACATATACACATATACAGATTTATATCTTTTCCTTTTCCCTTCCCAATTACTTTTGCCCTTCAAGCTGCTTTTACCCTTACCTAGTATTTATTATAGATTTTGGATCATATATACTTTTTCAGTTTCTTACACTAGGGAGACAATACAGTATTTACATATGTGGGTTTGATTTGTCTCACTTATGAGTATGGTCTCAAGTCATGTCCATTTATATATAAAAGTCTCAATGCAATCTTTCTTGATAGCTGAGTAGTACTCCATTGTATAAAAACAGCACATCTTTTCTACCCATTCTTTGATTGATGGGCACTTGGGTTTCTTCCAAGATCTGGCTATTACAAATTGGGTTGCTATAAACATGGGTGCACAAATATCATTGTGGTATAATGTTTTCAGTTCTTCTGGGAAAATGCCCAGAAGTGGGATAGCTGGGTTTAATGGGATCTCTAATCCCAGCTTCTTGAGGAATCTCTACACTGATTTCCACAGTGATTGCACCAGTCTGCACTCCCACCAACAGTGGAGAAGAGTTTCTTTTTCCCCACAGCCCCTCCAGTATTTGTTGTTGCTTCATTTTTTAATTTTGGCCACTTTTTCTGGACTGAGATGGAATCTCAGTTTTGTTTTAGTTTGTATTTCCTGAATGACCATAGATGTTGAACATTTTTTCATATATTTATTTGCCATTTCTATTTCTTTCTCTGAGAAGTGTGTATTCCTCTCAGATGCCCCTTGGTTGATTGGGTTTTTGAATTTTAGGGGCCTGATTTCTTTTAATTCTTTATATGTTTTAGATAGAAGTCCTTTGTCTTATGGACAATTGGCTAAGATATTTTCCCAGTTTGTGGGTTTTCTTTTCACTCTGTTGGAGATGTCTTTGACATGCAAAAAGTTTTTAGTAAGATGAGATCCCAGTTGTTGATTCTGGGAAGTGTTTCCCGTGCAATTTGATTTTTGTTCATGAGCTCTCTGCCTACTCCTATGTCATCAAGATTTTTACCTACTCTGTCTTCTAGTAAGCTTAGTGTCTCTGTTTTAATATTCAGATCTTTGATCCATTTTGACTTTATTTTAGTGCATGATGATAGGCATGGATCTAGTTTTAGTTTATGGCATATAGAGAGCCAG
>RJWM01046309.1:0-12390 GCA_004363535.1 Dasyprocta punctata
AAAGGAACCACCTAATTAGGAAGAAGAAAATGCATTAAAATAGTTCAAAATATTTCCTTTCTTTTCTAAAGGACATTTTGTGATACTATGTTGCTGCTACATTTTCAGTTTGAATTTTGACTAATGAAGGCTGTTTTATTTTTCTTCTTGAGTCTAAATTTGCGGAATGGGGCTTGATTCACCTACTGGCTATGGAACTAAGAATGGTAAAATGATTGATAAGTCTTTGTAAGAATAGTTAGAGAAATGACTTTCCTACTATATTTGGATTTCCAAACACAACATCTCTCTTGGCAAAAGCTGAACAAATGTTAGAACTGATTATAATCAATATAATTCACAAATTCTTTCAAAAGCAAGGTATATAACAGCTGGAAGTATGTAGATGATTTTACATATACATTAAGAATTATACTTGTAAATGTATTCTTTTCTTTTGCTTTAAGTCTGCTCTAGGCTTGAAACATCACCATACAATAACTGTAAAATTATCATAAACATGCAATAACTTCACATATCAATATGTAACAACTTCTGAATTTAAAAGCAATGAGTTTTTCAGAAAGATTTCAAAATAACAGAAGCATGCTTGGGGTTAATTTGGAATGCACAAATACCTGCTGAAATTATATTACATTAAATTATTATTGTAATTATAATTTTAAAAACAGATTGTTTGACTCAAAATATTTAATTTTATATTTGTATGTTTTTTCTTTCCTTCTCACAAAATTAGAGATTCACTTGGACTAGTAACTGATTGATATTTAGTTTTTCATTTTTAGCATTTTTATCAGGGCATTAATATATATTCATTTTTGTAGCTCAGCATAAGAAATAAAACAGAAGGTAGATGATGAGAAAACTGTTGATAATGTCTTCTTGCTCAGAATGTAAGTTACCTGATAGAAAAACCCAAATTAATGGAAGTCGATGCCTTCTTGTATTGATGACTCCATTTTTATATATGATTTTATGTCACATAAAATATTTCTTGTAAATATTTCCCAGTGCAAGATGATATATTAAAATTACTGCCCGAGACTCAGAAATGAGCAATAGTTAGGGTTTGTATTCCTCTCTTCTTTGAAAATGTCTTGAATTCATTTGTCTTATTGGTTCTGGAATGTTTCAGCACTCATTTCTTGGAACCCTGTCACTGCTTCATGTAAAGGAGAAACACATTAGCAGTTATCACTGGTGGCAGAGACTTCACAGTTCTGGAAACAACATATAGTCCCTTTATGTTGGAGACTGAAAAAAAATTCAATGCAGGAATGAATTTTTCCTGTACAATGAAACTTTTATTTTGTACATGCAAATTATTTCTTTACTTCTCCTAGTTCATGTCTTGAAATTCAGGGTTGTTGATACAATTTTCATAATTTCATGACTCATACTTAATCTACATTAGTAAAATGGTTCTTATAATACAGAAAACTTTACAATGACCTTGAGATAAAGGAAATCTTATAAATAACCCCAAATGGAAAATTTAGGGATATTGTAAAAGCAAATTACTTAACACTTTTCCTACTTTATATATATTCAAGTTCTGCTAGTAGTAAATTCTGCCCATTCTTCTCGTTCTTGATATTGACTGAAATCCAATATATAGCATTTCTTAGAGAAAATCAATAATTCTCTGTCATAAAGTGGAGGATCTTTAAATTTTTTTCTACATTTAAACTTACTGGTGCATGGATACTAATGAAATGACCAAGTTTATCCTTTAATAATTATCTAGTTTAGTATCTACTTGCTCCAATTATTTACAATAATACTCATTGTATACTAGAGATATTTTCATCATTAATCTACTGAAATATGGTCAGCAACTGTATGCTTCTTATTTAGAATATTATCATTTTTGTTTTTGAATAGAAATACCACAGAGGGCATGTAATTTGCAAATAAATTATTTGAGTATTATTTCCAGTTCTGTTTTAACTGTGTAAAGAAGGGAAAGACATTTAGCTTTTAGACAATTTAGTTACCTCATTTGGTTAAAAAGAAGACCTAAAGCATTTCTTTTATCTATCCAGTGCTAAAATTCTATGAGCTTTATAATTCTAGTCTACCTTCAAAGATTTAGTATTAGCCAGGAAGAAAATGACTACAGTGGATTGTGAAGTAAATCCTCGACATTTGCTCTTTCCTTCCTGTACGTTAAAATATTCTGTTTTTATTCTGCTATCATGCCCTGACCCTTCCCACCACACAGACACAGCACAACACACATAGCAGCCCTGGATGCAAGCGCTAGCTAATTAATAGAAATCAGAGCAATCACACTGCTTGGCCAGTGATTGATTCAGGAATAAATACATGATTCATTTGGGGGCAATGAGAGATTTTTTATAACAAGTATTTCCTTTGTCATCTGAAGGGAATGCTGAGGGAGAGATTCTTTAACTAGACCATGTGAGGAAGAATAGAAGCCTGGCTCTGTGGCCAAATGTCTGCCAAGGAAAGCAGATGTGATGCACTTAACACTATAGGAAGCAGAGTGAGAGGATCAGGTTCCTTTGATGTAATTATACTGGAAAAACGTCATATTTTCTAACTTTGCACTTAGTTATTATTTAGTGAGTTTGTGTTCAGTTTTCTGTTAATGACAGTTGAAATCTGCCAATGATAATGCTCTTGTATCCCACCAAAAAATATATGTGAAAGCCTCTTAGGAAGTAAAACATGTTACAAGAAGTTATGGGATAAATGTTTGAATGAACTGCTAATGTGAAATTTGTTTGTATGAATGTGTTTGCCTTATGAGTATCTGACAGACTTCGATAGGCTGGGGACAGCATTTTGAGATTAACTGTAGGACACATACCAATTAGTTCACTTCTTCAAGGTCATTCAAGGACACTGAAGCAGCAGAAGAGAAATGAGTAGGAATCTTGATTTCTAACACAACTGAAGGATTTAGTAAAGATCTCTCAGGACTGTGATAAAAATTTTAACTTCTGGGAAAAAGACATTTCTAACTAGAAATCTTACTTATGAATTTTAGGACACTCCCAGCTAAAAACAAATCATTTTACAGTTCTCTGACACTGTTCCACAAGGGAAACTGGATAACAGAATAGGCAAACGGTTTCACAGTCATTGCCGCTACAGAAAATTTAAATGTTTGAGCAAATTCTGTCTCTTGCTTTTTAGTACAGCATGTCTGAAACTCATTCATGTTAAATCAGTATCTCATTCTTTATTACCTCATTCTCACTCTACTGCAGAACCTTCTAACATAATTTGGGTAATGCCAACATATTTCACTCATTCAACAAATAGTTTTCTACTACTGTGTATGCCAGATAAAACACTCCTAGAATCTGTAAGTCTTTCTTTTAGATCCTTACAGCAGTAAGATTTTGTCATTAATTGCCCATAAAACTAGTGCATAGCTGGACGCAAAGTCAATACTCAAAAAAAAAAAAAAAAAAAAAAAAAAAAAAAAAAAAAACAAAAAAAAAGCACAAAACATTCCTGTACACAAACAACAAACTTATTGAAAGAGAAATGAGGGAAACCACACCCTTCACAATAGCATCCAAAAAAAATGAAATACTTAGGAATCAAACTAACAAACTATGTAAAATATCGGCATATTGAAAATTACAGTACTCTGAAAAAGCAAATGGAAGAGAATATCAGAAGATGGAAAGATATCCCTTGCTCATGGATAGGAAGAGCCAACATAATGAAAATGGTCATACTCCCCAAACTGTTATAAAGATTTAATGCAATCCTGATAAAAAAAAAACCCATTAGCATAGCTCACAGATCTACGAAAAACATTCCTAAAATTCATTTGGAAACAGAAGAGACCTAGAATAGCAAAGACAGTCCTTGGCAACAAAGGCAAGGCAGGGGACATCACAATCCCTGACTTGAAATTACACTACAAAGCTACCGTGATAAAATCAGAATGATACTGGAATAAAAACAGAACTGAAGATCAGTGGATTACCTTAGAAGATACAGACTCAACTGCAAAGATGCTCAGCCACCTTATCTTTGACAAAGGGGCCAAACATGTTCACTGAGAGAAAGATAGCCTCTTAAAGAAGCGTTGCTGGAAAAATTGGCTTTCCACATGCTGAAGACTAAAACTAGACACATGTCTATCACTATGCATTAAACTACTGTCAAAATGGATCAAATATATAAATATTAAAACAGAAACACTAAATCTACTGGAAGACAAGGTAGGTAGAAATCTTGAAGACATATGGGCAGGCAGAGAGTTCATGAAAAAAACCCAAACTGCATGGGAAGTACTTCAAAGAATCACCAACAGGGATCTCATCTAATTAAAAAGGTTTTGTACATCAAAAGAAATCACCAACAGAATGAAAAGACAACTCACAGAATGGGAAATAATTTTGACCAACTGTCCCTCAGATAAAAGGCTTTTATCTAGTATACACAAAAAATTGAAAAAAATCAGGCTCCCCAAATTCAAAGACCCAATTCAAAAATGGGTATCTGAGGTGATTACATACTTCTCAGATGAAGAAATACAAATGGCAAATAAATATATGAAAAAATATTCAACATCACTGTTCATTCAAGAAATGCAAATCAAAACAACACTGAGATTCCATCTCACTCCAGAAAGAATGGCTATCATCAAGATATCAACCAATAGCAAATGCTTACAGGGTTATGGGGAAAAAGGAACCCTTCTCCACTGTTGATGGCAGTATAGACTGATACAATCACTGTGGAAATCAGTGTGGAGATTCTTCAAAAAACTAGAATTGGAGGTCCCATTCAATCCAGCTATCCCCCTTCTGGGTATTTTCCCAGAAGAATTGAAAACATCATACCACAGCAATATGTCTGCACTCATGCTTACAGCAGCACAATTTGTAATAGCTAACTCTTGTAAACAATCCAAATGCCCATGGAACGGATAAATAAGCTGTGGTATTTTTATGCAATGGAGTACTACTCAGCTGTAAAGAAGGATAAACTTGAGGCTTTTATAGGTAAGTGGATGCAACTTGAGACCATACTCCAGACTCACATGTGTAAACATTGTATTGTCTCTCTAGTGTAAGAAATTGAAGGAGTAAATAGGTCCCAAAATGTAAAATAGATATTGTGAAAGTGAAAGAGGAAGAAATTGCTCAAAAGGAAGGAACAACTGGGATGAGAGAAAGGAAAAAAGAAGGAAGGGAAAATTATATGTAATAAATATATTATATATACATATGGTAGATAGTTACACTGCTAATCTCTGTTAGTTCATCAAAAAGAATGGTTTGTGCTTTCATTGTTTGATCATTTTGTCATGCTGAAATCTTGTAATCTAAGCAACTACTTTGAGGACAACAATACACAATGCATTAACAATTGTTATATTGTTTATTTCCACTGAAAATGTAGAGTGTTAATGTTTCTCCACATCTTCACCAATGATGGTTATCTTTTGACTTTTTGATACTAGTCATTGTAATGGAATGACTTATTATGGTTTGTTTTTTTCTTAGTGATTAGGAATGTTCAGCATTTTTCATATGTCTGCTGAACATTATATCTTCAGAAATGTCATTCAGGTACTTTTGCCACTTTTCTGTCTAGTTACTTGTTTATTGTTTATTGTTTTCTTTGTTTTTGTGATTAAGTTGTATAAATTCCTTTTATACTTTGGTAAGTAACCCTTTATTGGATGTCTGGTTTGAAAATATATTCCCAATCCATTTCTTGGCTTTTCATTGCATTAATTTTATATATTTATTTAATGGAATTTTGCAATATTAAGAGTTCATGATATAAAAGCATATTTACTGACATAGAAGGATACTAATAACATTATCAAATGAAAATAAGTATTATGTTACATTAAAAAAAGCACTCAGATGAGTAAAAAGTGATTTTTTCTAGATTATTAACTCAGGGAATTTTTATGTTTGTTTTCTATACTGTATTATATAATGAATGAACTTAATATATTATTAAATGTTTTAAAGTATGTACCAGTTAGGTTCTTGGAACATGAAGAGAATACTTGAGTAGATAGAAAATTTTTCATGGAGTCATGAGGCTTTAAAAGGTCAATCAACATAAAGACATCAACCTTAGATTGAGAAAGAAGTATTCTCTCCGTTTCCCTGACACTTATATTGCCAAAGAGAGATTATGACTGGTTAAAGACTGCCAGGACATGATGGAGATTGCTCTCTAACAACATGAAAGCCAAATCTCCTTGGAAGTACAAGCCAGGTCTACGCTTACTTTCAGCTAGTACATCACACTGCTTAATTGTTAATCAAGTGTGAAGGCGAAAATAAATGATTCAAAGAGAGCAAGAAGCCCTCAGAATGATAACAGTTACTGAGTTCTAGAAGTTCACATAGGTGTGATGCACGTATATAGCAGCCACTTAAGACTTCACAGATTTATCCAGCCCATTTTGAATTCCCTTCAATGCTACTTAATTCATACATTGAACAATATTGATTTGGCAGTTAATTATGCCAGGCAATGTGCTAGAGGCAGAGAGGAGTAAACACAAATAAATTACTAGTCCTTACCTGGAAGAAAGTTCTCCCTGCCATTCGTAACTTTCCTCTATTTTTTAAATTGTCTATATTTATATTGGTATCTACAAGTGATCTGTCTAAACTTCTATCTATCTATACAGACTATCTATCTACATACCTATATCTACATGTAGTTTATCTATAATATATACTAAATCTAATTGTGTCTATAATTTTCCTCATAGTCTTTGGAGACATTTTTCTGTTTTGTTCAGGCACCCAGTACTGTTCCAATACTGTTGATTACAAGTCTTGTGTTAGTGTGATACCCATTTCTGTCTTGTTATCCAATTCTAAATTCTGGAAGTCAAGTAGTCAACAAGAAGTTAAGACCTCCTGTGATTTGGTGCCATTTGCAGACTGCAGGGGAGGAGAAGAAGTCAACAAAAAGCTGTGTCCTCCAATGAGTCAGCGCCACACTCGGCGACTGGGGGAGAGCCAGATACCAGCCTCTTCTGGCGCAGGCGCAAGAAGACAAGAAGAGCCACCCTTTCATAAACAAATGGGTGATCCAGAGAAATACAGGCTGTGATGATCGCTAATGAGGTGAAATACAACTTAATGCTTGTAGTGTTTAGTGTTTCACTGACTGCAGGCCTAAAACTGGTAGTCTGATCATCCATTTAGAGGATAACAGTACTCAGTGTAGCATATGTGGAGGATCTCCTTCTGAAGGTGGTAGCATTGTCAATTCCCTAGTATCTTGTTTCAAAATCCTGTATCATTCTCATTGTTTTTTTTTTTATTTGGGTTGGGTTTTATTCTGTTTTTATCTTGCTTGATTTTATTATATCTGATGGCATGGGCTGCTATTTCAAAGATAAAATATATTATGGTAGCCATTTTGGATTTACTATTTATCTTGTTTTGAAGTCCTTTATTGCATTCATTCTTTTGTTTTTATCATTTTTATTCCATTCTGTTTTGTTTGATTTTACTATGTCTGAAGGTCTGGGCAGCTATTTTGAAGGCAACAAGAGGCATTATGGTAACCATTGCTGATTTCCTATTATGTTGTTTTGAAATCCTCTGCACTTACACTGTTTTTTGATTGACTTTATTCTGTTTCATTTTGCTTGGTTTTATTCTCTTTAAAATAAAATTAAAAAAATAAATTCCGGAAGTCTTTAGAATTTTTTTCTCATCCACTGACTTCAATGAATATCTACTAAATTCATTAGAATGGTGAATTAGTCTAGATGTGCAGTAGACATTCATTAAATTAAATACTCTAAGAATTACTATCATTTTGCCCATTCTTAATCTTATGGTTGTACTACCTCTATTAATCTGTATGTCTTCAGGAGTACCATTGCCATTTTTTTCCTGCTTATGGCTTTATGAACTCTTTTTAAGTAAGGACTCATATCTTTCTTGAACTTGAAAATTTTCTTTAACTAGCATTACTTCCATCGTTCTTTTCTTAACCTCCTTGAACCCTATTCTATTCATGTGGAGCTTACAATTTCTTTTAGAAATATTTTAGTATGTAAAAGAAGTTATTTGTTTTGTGATCTTTTTATAATATTCAATTCTGTAAAATTGCAAGCATCACCTTTATTAATATTTATGTTTGATTCTGTAAAGAAAATTAGTAAAAATCACTAAGAATTATACATGCTTATATGAACTGCAATAATATGATCCTAATTACCACTGAGAAGTATAAGTTTTTGAATACTAAAAACAAGTAGGTTTTGATGTTGAAAAGCAAAAAATGTTGATTATTTGAATTGTCCTCTTCCCAAATGTCTAAAACACTGTTTATACCACTGTTTTCAGTGTAGCTTGTGAAACCCCAAAATTCTGTTTTCACTTGTTTGAAATAGTCTGCAGAGACTGCGATGCTTTACTAAAAGTTCTGTTTTCTTCTTATGGTCTAATACACTCAGTTTCTTTTTAAAAAATCTGATTTAAAATTTGGCTCCAGATTTTCTTTTTTATTTTATCTTAATAATATCATTACTTTTTGATGGATTTTGCCAGAAGGTAAATTATCCATATTCTTTATTATGGATTTGAGTTCCTCAGAAGGACTACAGGATGTAGTTTCTGCCTTTATTTTAGGTGTTCTTTTGAGCTGTTTATTAGTACCAGACCAGAATCATGACCAAATTATGAATGAAAGTCCTTTTTCTTTAGATCACTTGCAGGAAACTGTGCAGTGTCTGACTTTCAGTTGGGATGAGCTACTATCCATACTAAAATAAGAAATTGGTACAGATGTTTATATTCATCTTGGACAGTGACCTATCCTTAGTTTTTCTATGACACTTTCATTTGTAATTCATTAATATTAAAAATGTCAATAATGTGCTACTGTTTGTTTTACCTAGAGGTAGCTGTGCAAAATTCTGTTTTATGTCCTTTTAGCTGCAATTAACATGGAACATTAATTAATCATTTTCTCATTAAGTCCTCTCAAGTCATTTGAAGCATAAAAGAAACAAACACAAGCTTTTGTTCAGATTTACCAGTTTCTTCATACAGGAAATTCTGTTTAATCATGTGTGGATCATTTTTTCTTAAGTCTTTCTGAGAAATACACCACAATTCTAGACTTTCCTTTAATTCAAACTCTTTGGGATATTTGAAGAAGTAGGAGAAAAGACTCAACGCTACTTTATTTTTTTCTTTTTGGGTATATCTCTTACTCCACAAAGTCAGACACTAAATTATATACAATATAAGCAATGACTCAAAACAGGTTACTCTGCAGTTTCTGTGTTGCCCTCATACCAGGTGTGAGCAACAGTCACACTATCTGTTTTTTTCTTTTCAACTGCAGTTTAATTGTTGTTCCACTAATATTTATTGCCATCTGTTAGGATTTGTAGTTTAACCTGAGTTTGGATATTAGTTGGTTTATCTAAGTCTTATGAGGGTTTCTAGATCGAATAATTAAAATAATTAAAAGGCATATTGGTAGCTGAAGATAACATGGTCTGTAAAATTAGCTCATATCTCCCACTTTAATGAAAGACTTTTTTAGCCTTTGTGTTCTTGGTTTTTTTTTGTGTGTGTGTTCAAGTACCAACACTTTTCCTTATGTCTCTTACAGAAGTACTTGTTATCTTGAGCTCTTTTTTCTTTTGTTCAACTTATTATCTAATACCATCAATATGGAGAACATTTACTCATGATAAGGTACTTGATAATACACTATTTAAAAGAATAAAGTCATAATTCTTGGTAGGTTTTTCAGGTAACAGTTTTCTTCTGCTTAAACATACCTTTAAAAACATTGCATCTGGAGACTTAAACGAACTTTCATCGTGACTAAGAAGAGGTGAAGTAGTTTCTGTAGTCTACGCAGATTCTGGATTTGGTATAGAACAAATTCAACCCAGTGTTTATGCAATTTTTTTCCTTTTTATTTAAAATAAAAGTTTTGCTGTTTTTTTTTTTAATTTGCTCTCCCAGATCTTCAATTTTTTTTCAGTTTTTTAGATAAAGTGACAGAAGTAAGTCAAAATAAAATACTTCTCTCCAAAGTGACTTATATTTGGATTTTTTTCCTGATTAATGATCAGTTTTCAAATATTTCGAAGATGGTCTGTTTTTTTTTCATTTTTGACCTGGATTCCACCCTAGGAATGTGCTTTTGTTGTACATTCCTGTAGCTCTGGATTTCATGGCAGCTACCCATTACCTACATGCTGGGTCACAACAGGATGCCTTGCCCAATGGCTACCAGAACAAGTCTTCTCCAGGCAATTGACAAGACAGTCAACTCTCCCCTTCTTTTGCACATGACTTTCACCCTGTAGAGGGTGTCATGACTGCAGGCCTAATTTCTGGGGTGGGTCCATTTCCCAGGTGGGAGGAGGAGGATAATCAAGCATAGACAGGAGGACTGTGGGGTGCTTGAAGATCTTTCATGCTTTCTATTTCTACAGTTTTGTTTTTATTATAAGAGATTTATCCAGTTTTATCTTCCATGTTACTAGTTTACTTTTTGGCAGTGTTAATTCTGTGAATCATCCTGTTTGAAACTTTTATTTAGTAATAGTTTAAGAGGTGCTTTCCAAGAACATTTTTTTCCCTTTTGGCCATTTTTTTTTTTGGTAGAAGTCTATTCTACTTTTATAGATGCAGGTTTGTCAATTTTCTCTGAAATTAATTTAGAATTTCTTCAAGTATCTCTTCTGCAGTATCATTGGTTTACTCCAAGGTTAGGACTCTGCATACTTCACCCGCTGTTTCTCTCGCACATCACATGTCCCCCAGATGCTTTCTAGCTCCAGGTTGTCCTTCTCTACTTACAAAGGAAGATCAAGTTCAATGATTCTGAACAACTAACACTGGAGTCCCTCTATAGGGGTATAGACAATTTACACAAAAATTCCCTCCCTGCACTGGAGACAGCTAATGCAAGACTTCCCATTTGAGTGTGTGTATGAGATAGACAAATGAGCTCACCCTCCATGATGGATATTAAGAATCCAGGGCATGTCAGACCTTTGTTCTGTTTATCGCTGGCCCTAATACCCAGGCTGGGGCTGCTTGCCAAAAAGACCTTTTGCTTTATTTAGAAATATCTGTGCTGGTCCTGAGCCCATGTGCTCAGTGTCATTCCTTGCTCTTGCTCTGCTCTCTATCACAGAAAGACTGACTCTAGCAGGTCATTTGTGAAGCCTCTGGGACGACTCTGACTGGATTTGGTCAATGGGACACAGAAAAGCAGATTGGAACATGGGGAGCATGTTGAAAAGATCTTTCCCTTCCCTCTGAACATGTGCTGGCAGTATCTCCAGGAATAGTGTCAACTTTCTCTGGACAGACTGAGTGACCTGGACTTTATCTTCAGGGACATCACCTCCACCCAGCTTCTTGATTTTGCCCGCTGTGCCGTGTGGCTTCTCAGCAATACCATCCCTTGTGTAATAAGTTCCCTCATTAATTTCCCTGTTCCCATATCCTGGGTGAGCCCTGACTGATCCAGTAGTTTGCTTCGGGTAAACACAAATACTGCAGTTGTGTTGTGTGTTTAGGAGAGAGAGAATGGCTAGTTTAAATATATTGTAGATATTTCTTATTAAATATCCTGAGGATCATTATTCCATGGCCTATTTTTGCTCTTAATGATTGTGTCACCTTCATCAGTCCATTTTCTGTCTTTCAGACAGTCTTTTGAAGTTTTGATAAACTTAACAGACCATTTCTCACTTTCATTGCTTTCAATGATTTCTTCTTTTTCTTATCTGTCATTGTAATGTTGCATGGAATTCACTTCATAGGCTCTGGAATTAAACCCTGACCATGCCATTTACGTGACTTGACTCACGTTTCTTCACTTTTTGTGCTGTCATTTCTTGATTTTTAGAATGGGAATTGCTAAGTATTAACTAATACACAGAGAAGATTGGCTGACATAGGTGCACAATAGAAATTAGCTATTATTACTTTAGTTTCATTACTACTATTTATTTTTAAAATTTTAGTCAAATTTTAGGATGGAAAAAAGGCAAATATGAATTCAGCCCACAGTTTTGGACCAGAAGTGACCTGACTAGAAATCATTAGGATATTAAATAACATATGATAAAGCAGCACATTCAGAAGAAAAAAGAAAAGGAAAATGTATAATTTGATTTTAATAGAAACAAGAAGACAAGTAGCAGTTACAAAAAGCAACTGGTTATTACAAATTGGGTTGCTATAAACATGGGTGCACAGATATCACTGTGGTATGATGTTTTTAATTCTTCTGGGAAAATGCCCAGAAGAGGGATAGCTGGGTTGAAGGGGATCTCCAATCCTAACTTCTTGAGGAATCTCCACACTGACTTCCACAGTGGCTGCACCAGTCTACACTCCCACCAACAGTGGAGAA
>RJWM01046310.1:0-12385 GCA_004363535.1 Dasyprocta punctata
TGCCAAATACTTCCTCATCTGCCATCTCAGTGAATGTCAGAGCAGTCCTGTGAAGGGGTCAGGTAGGGGTTAGCACCTGGAGTGCCGATATGGGAAACTGAGGCCCCAGTCACCCCACAGAACCGGGGCTCAAAGCCAGGTCTCCTGGGCTCCGGCTCTGAGCTGGATCCTCAAGCCCTGTAAGAACCCGCTCATTGCTGGGTGTGGTGGTGCACTCCTGTAATCCCAGCACTCGGGAGGCTGAGGCAGGAGGATCATTGCAAGTTGGAGACCAACCTGGGCTACAAAGTGAGCTCAAGGCCAGCCTGAACCGCATAGCGAGACCCTGTCTCAAAACAACCAAAGAAGAAAGAAAGAAAGAACCCACTCCTTGTCTTTCTCCTCAGTGACTCTGGGCCCCTGTTGCCTGGGCCACCTGGAGCAGCAGCTCTGGGAGCTGGACTGCAGCCAGGGCCGGGTGGACGACCAGTGTTCCCGTGGAGGGAAAGCACGACCCGGACAACAATGGGCTGCCTGGGTGCGGGACATAGATCAAGGAGGCTCTGCTTCAGCAGGGCGGAGAGCAGGTGAGCAGGAAGCCCAGAAACAGCCATAAGGGCTACGGCCACGCATGGGAAACAGCGCAGGAACGTAGTGGTTCTGCTTTCTGGACTGAAGTTCCTGAGCCACCCTATCTGATTAATAATAATAATAATAATAATGATATCAAGCTGGGTGTGGTGATGCATGCCTGTAATCCCAGCACTCAGGAGGCTGAGACAGGAGGATCCTTGCAAGTTCCAGACCAGCCTGAGCTACAAAGTGAGCTCAAGACCAACCTGAACGACATAGCGAGACCCTGTCTCAAAAAGAATAAATAAATAAATAAATAATTTCGCACATGAGAATTCAAAGATTTGAAAAGGACCAGGTCCCATTGGAACAGTGATGACTAAACTAAGAAACGAGACAATAATATTCGACTCCAATGAGCAGATGCTGGGAAAAAGTTTTCTGTCCTAAACTCATTCAACCTTCACCACAGCACTTAGTGGTTTCCTACTGTTATTCTAATAAATTATCACAAGCACCTTGGTAGTTTAAAAACAAGACATTTGTTGCCTTACAGTTCTGCAAATCAGAAGCCATAAAATCAAGGGGTCAGGTGGCCATATTCCTTCTGGAAACTTGAGGGAAATTTTTGTTTTCTTGGTTTTTCGTTTGTTTTGGCTTGGTTTCTGGGGGATTTTTTGGTACTAGGGATTGAATAGAGCCTTGCACTAAGCTACATCCTCAGCCATTCATTTATTTATTTGTTCATTTGTTTGATTTTTGAGACGAGGTCTCGCTATGTAATTCAGACTGCTCTCGAACTTACCATGTAATCCACACTGGCGCCAGCAATCCTCCAGCCTGGGCCTCTGCCTCCTGCCTGGCCCTTTTTTATTTTTTATTTTGAGACAAGTTACCCATACTGGGCCTAAATTTGCAATTTTTCTGGCCACAGTCTCCCAAGGTGCTGGGATTACAGGCACATGCCATTGTGCCTGGTTTGTTTGTTTTTGTTTTTTCTTGCTTTTTCCAGCTTCTAGAGACACCTGAATTCCTTGGCTTGTGGCCCCTTTCTCTACCTTCTAAGTGTACCATCCCAACCCGTTTTTGTTTTCAGATCTTTTTTTCCTGGCTTTGACTCTCTGCCTCCATTTTATAAGGATTTTTGAGAACACATTGGACTCACCTGAATAATCTAGGATAATATTTACATCTCAAAAACTTTAGCTTAATCTACAAAGTCCTCTTGGTCTTATCTTGTAAGGAAGCATAGTTGTACATTCTGGATATTAGGACAAGGACACCTCAAGGCGGGACGGTATTAGTCCACTAGAGATAGGCACCATGATCATTCTTATTTATTTATTTATTTATTTTTGACATAGGATCTCACTATGTAAATTAAGACTTGCTTCGAACTCACTCTGTACCCCAGGCTGGCCTGAACTCCCGGCGATCCTCCTGCCTCAGCCTCCCTAGTGCTGGGATTACAAGCATGCACCACCACGCCCAGCTCAACTGATCATTTTTATTTTAAAATGAAGACTAACAGATCAGAGAACTGAATAACTTCTTCTGGGTCTCCTAAGGTAAGCCAGGAGTTCACACAGGGGGCTCAGCTCCAGACTCCTCTGCTTCCTGCGTCCTGGCTAAGGCTGCTCCCCGCTTTCTGGTTTGTTCCAAACCCACCCATCCCGCAAGCGCAGCCCGCATTGCTCCTGTCCTTCCGAGGCTTTAATCTGATCCCACACTGTCCTTGGGTGCCTGGGGAAGTGGGGGTGTAGAGAGCCCAGTGTTTGGAGGCCTGCAGCCTTGTTCTCCAAGGCCACTGCCGTCTGCTCCAGCCCTCCCGAGGCCGAGGCCGGGCAGAGGATTGTGTATCCAAATGCTCAAACGCACCTTTGTGCGTCTGGCACAGAGTCAAGGCTGCCGAGTTAGGCCGGACCCGGCACAGCGAGGGTGACTGTATCTTTCCCCGGCAGGCCCTCCCAGGGGCTGGAGGGCACAAAGATCCCATTGTCGTCCTGCCCTTGGTCCCCTGGGCAGTGCGGCCGCTGATCAGGGCAAGGAGGCCGAAATCCAACTTCGGCTCCCTCCGAGCTCGCCGCATGCCCCCTGAGTAGCTGGAGATTTTCTCCCCCTTTGCAGCTCACAAAGGACTTTTATCCTCCTAATCTCGCTGAGCGGCACAACTTACTTAGTGTATAAAACAGAAACCTCAGGGCCGGGTGGACAGAAGGACTGGCCCAAGGTCACACAGCTGCCCCACGTGCGGGCGGGGCTGAAGGACGACATCGGAGTGCTAACGAGTCACCCCCGACTGCACCACACCAGCCGCCTCCACCCAGGGCTCCGCGGAGAGTTTGCGGGGCCACCTCCTTCCCACAGACCCCTGCACCCAGGGGACGGGAGGGCAGTGAGGTATCCGTGGTGCCTTCTCTGCCACAACCCCAGGAGCTCTGCCCTTAGTGGGACCTGTGCCTTCCCCACCCCGCCCCGGGCCCTGTCTGGAGCCAGAGCCTGATGGTCACCTTCCTTGTCCCCACCTGGGTCCCTTATCCATGAAAAGAGTGCGATTGTCACACCTGGTGCTTCTAGGTTCAAAGTCAGTGTAAGAGTCGAGCAAACGTGGGTTTTAGGGTGTTAAGGAGAAGATGTCAGATGCGGTGACCCGCGCCTGCGATCCTGGCACTCAAGAGGCCAAGGCAGGAGGATCTTGAGTTTGAGACCAGCCTGGACTACAGAGTGAGACTTTGTCTCAAAAAAGAAGGAGAAGAGAAATGTAAGAGAAATGGCCGGGGATATAGTTCAGCGGCACAGTCCCTGCCTGGCAAGTGCAAGGTTGTGAGTTCGATCCC
This sequence comes from Dasyprocta punctata, assembly GCA_004363535.1. Classification (NCBI taxonomy): domain Eukaryota; kingdom Metazoa; phylum Chordata; class Mammalia; order Rodentia; family Dasyproctidae; genus Dasyprocta; species Dasyprocta punctata. The sequence continues at coordinate 3,390 of RJWM01046310.1, forward strand.
TGGTACAAAAAAGAAAGAAGAAAGAAAGAAATAGAAGAGAAAGGTTAAGAGGTCTCACTTCAGGGTCAGATCTCTGGACTCAAATTCTGGGACAAGTTATTTAACTCAAGAAAACCTGGGGCGTACCACTGAAACTTCAGCCTTGGACTCCACAGTGTGAAGTTCTGAGGATCTGATGTTCGGGTGAGGGTTAAATGAGGTAATATGTGTAATGCATTTGTCTCACTTTTGTGTACCTCAAGCACTCCAAAAACGTTGTTGGTCTCATGATTAGATCTTCTAATTCAATGTGCACCCCACAAAATATTAATCCTAGAGCCTCATCCAGAAAGCGGAAGCTAGGTTCGAAATGAGTTGGGGAGCCCGGGGATGTAGGTCAGCAGCATAAGCACCTGCCTGGCAAGCGCAAGGTCCTGAGTTCAATTCCTGATACAAAAAAAAAAAAAAAAGCTCAGACAAAATGAGTTGGGGAAATGAGGCATTTGCCGCCTTCCTCATGGTGATCCCTGTGGTCCATTAACATCCATGGCTCTCGGAAGTGCTGCAGGAAAGTGACCCGTGGAGCTGTGTCACCTGCCCCAGGACATTCCTGAACGCCTTCCTCCAAATTGTAACCCACGTCCCTCTGTGGGACACCCCGCAGTACTTGAGCTTCTTGGATCAACTCTTTGGGAAATGTTTGTTTGATCCTATGCCTTCGTTTGGAAGAGGAAATACGTTCGAGAAGGCGGGGTGACCTGTCCTGGGTCCCCCAGTCCGTACCCAGTGGCACTCAGACTTGACGCGGGTTAATTCTTTGGCCTATAAACAGTTCTTGCTGTTAAATCATACTAAGAAAATACCTTCAGCAGATGGTGTGGACAAGCAGTCTCTAAATGTTAAGATTTATTGTTTTTAAAAAAGTTTGCATCATCGGCCTCACAGCGCTTTTCCAGGTCCTACAGCCATGACTGGCCCCAGCTGCCACCCCGCTGCCCTGGGCAGGGGCCGGGGTGCTCAGCGCTGGGTGAGTTCCGCCTCCCCAAGCCCCAGGTCTGTAATACTGCAGTCGCTGGTGCAGGTCCAGGGAACAGGCACCAATTTTCTTCTGGAAGCCCACAGGCCTGGAAATCTTTTCCAAAGGAAGGAGGAAGGCCCGGCAGCCCAGCCCTGACAGCGTGGCAGCTCTGACGCGTTCCCTGGCGCGGCCCGCAAACCAAACCTCTCTGCAGTTCCAGCAGCTGGGAAGCCAGGAATAATGAGGACCTGCCAGCACAGGGACGTGGCGGCCAGGCTGTGTGACTCAGCCTCCCAGACCAACGGGGCAGCCTGGAGACGCCGGCCGTCCCCCCCTCCGTCCTCTCAGGGCGGGGGACAGACGTGGAGGAGGAACACGGGGTCAGCTCAGCCCCACCCACTCCGGCCACATCTCCTTTTCTCCCCCCTTCCTGAGGCACAGCTGGCCCCCCGTCCTCTGCTGACGTGGGTCCAGCACTGTCCCCGCGTCCCTCTCCCCACTGCCGGCCGCTCCTGGGCCTGTCCTGAGCCCAGAGCCTCCAGGACCCGCCATGGGAGTGGCTCCCGAGCACCTGCACCCTCAAGACAGGAAAGAGGGCAAGGGGACAGGTCCAGCTCCCCACCCTGCTTCAAGCAACCACCGTGATCTGTTCAGCATATGGAAATTTGCCAAAGAGTTCATGTCTAAAAAGATGATTTTTGCTTCTTTAAAAACTTTGACATATACAAGTGTATTCTGAGGTCACTGGCTTCCCATTCAAAAAATGAGCCCAGAAAGAAGGGGTGACCTGTCCAAAGACAATGACCGTCCCAAACTGTCCTGGCCACCAAGGGAAGGGGGTGAGGGTTCCCAGAGGCAAGAAGGAGCTTGGGAGACGTCTGACCCAGGTCCCCAAGCTCGAAGCCTGGTCACTCTGGCTTCCCCCGGGAAGCGGCAGGAAGAGGCTCCGTCTCCCAGCAGGGCATCTCCCCAGAGGAGAGATGGAGGACTTGGGGGGCAGATGCAGCGTCTTTGGTGCAGACGGCCAGGAGAGGTGAGCAGCCCCTCTGTGGGGATACAGCAGGGGAAGGACAGCCTCAGACAGGCTGACAAACAAAGGCTTTTGGACCCACGCCCAAGGGGTCTCCACTGCAAACCAAACCCATCTGCAGGAGAAACTTCCTGTTGGGCCAGCAACATCTTCTTATCCTCCTCCTCTCCCTTCTTTTTTGTATAAAATACTTATTGCGCTTTGGGTGAATTCGATACATCTCCACTGTATTACAATTGAGCCATTAATCTTGCAGCGCCATCGACATGACCTGATTCATTTTCATGCTGCTGCTGCTTAATCAACCCTTTCTGCAGAGGTTCCGGAGCGTGTCTTTCGGAGAGGTGTGCGAGTTCCTTCTGAGTGTTTACAAAAGCATCGTTCACTGCGGGCTCTTTCACAGTGCGTGTCCTCTTAAGATCCGCGGTAACTCTGGTTTCGCTTTGCGTGTGGACTTGAGGCGTGTTCAGCTGGCTCTGTGAAGTACATCCCTGGACTTCTGCCCTCGGGATTCATTCTCGGCCACTGTCAGTCACGTGCAGCTGCCCAAGGTCCAGGTGACGCTGTGTGCACGCACATGGCCCAGGTGGGTCCCGGGAGAGGTGAGTCTTCCATTTTAAAGAGAACTAAATATCCCCTCTCACATTCTTCAGGAAGAAAAACCAGCATCTAACCTCTTGGGTTTGAAAATTTTAAAGTGACTCAGTCTCTTGCTTCCTGCCAGCTAGGAATGTTTCTCTTCTCTCTCTCTCTCTCTCTCTCTCTCTCTCTCAAACAGGCTCTTCCTCTGTAGTTCAGGCTAACCCTGAACTCTCTATGGAGCCCGGGCTGACCTTGAACTCACGATGAATCTCCTGCCCCAGCCTCCTGAGTGCTGGGATTATAGGCATGTGCCACCACACCCAGCTCTTTTCTTCTATGTTTCCAAACCTCCTCGAAACAGCACTGGAAGCCAGGAATGATGGTGCACACCTGTATCCCAGACCTCAGGAGGCTGAGGCAGGAGAATCGCTGAGGATCACTGTGAGTTTGAGACTATATAGTGAGTAAATCCCCCCACCCACACCCAAAAAGCACTGGACAAGAAGGCAAACGGCCTGGGCTCCTCTGGCAGTCAGCAAGGACGTGGGCACACATCACCCTCCCCGGCCAGCGCTGATCGCTTGTAAACCGAGGGTAACTGGCTAGATCATCGTTTCCAGACTGCAGGTGACGAAGACCAAGAGGAGAAGCTCAGATTCTCCCCTCCTTTTGTGCCCCTAGAGGTAGCCGAGGGCTCTACAGTTAATAAAACGCTTGAGAGGCAGAGGCAAGAGGGTGACGGAGAGTTAGAGGCCAGCCTGGGAGACAGAGTAAGACCCTGTCTCAAAGGGAAAAAAAAGGCTTGACAATAACCAGGCTGTGCACCACAGAGGCCTTCCAGCCTTGAGATCCGGGGTTTGCGTCTCTCTCTCTTCTGTCTCCTTCTTCCTCCCCGGGATTCTTCATTTGGACGTTCACACTGGCTGGCAGCACCTTAGGAGGCGTCCTGCCACCTCCGTCTGTCTGTCTGTCTCTGTCTCTCCGTCTCTTTCTCCCGCCTCTCCCTCTCCGGGGCTGCACTCTGACCTTTCACTTGCTGTGGGGGAGAAGTCCTTCCTTCTGAGGTCCTGGGGGGCCGTGACAAACCCTAGCCAGTCACCCCCGGACTTAAGGCGGGGTCTCCAACTCCTCCCCTCCCCCACTCAGCGCTGGCTTCCCAGGCCTGGCCACGCGGACTGGGTTATTCTCCTGATTCAGACATTTTTGTGGTGTGAAATCATCTCCGCCCCAGGCAGCTGAAGCCAAGAGCCTGGCCTGGCCCAGGCGCCTCCCGGCCCCCCTCTCCCTGCCACGTCCCCTCGGCTCCTCTCCTCCCGGGCTGCAGAGAAATGGCCGGCAGAGTGGGGCGGGGGGGGCAGGTTCCGCTCTGTTCCTGCCCCACAGCTCCGGGACCACCCTGGGCAGGCGCTAGGGCATCTGCTCCCTCAGGACAGAGGCGGCGACACAGGCGAAGGCAGGAGGATCGTTGTGAGTTTGAGACCAGCCTGGGCTACAAAGTGAGCTCAAGGCCAGCCTGAACTGCATAGGGAGACCCTGTCTCAAAAAGACCAAAAACAAAACAAAACAAAACAAACAAACAAAAAAAAAAACCCAGGTTAACCTGTAGATTTCTGCCCAGGGACACAAAAAAACTCCAGATTCACAACTTCAAAGGACTTCGCTAGTATTATGTGTGACCTGTTAGTTTCTCCTCTGCATTCCTTCTGTGACCTGTCATAATCTCTCAGGATTTTCCTTGCAAAGATGGATCATCTTGCCTATCAGTTGACAAGGCTTATTTTTTGGTTTGTATGGGAGTTATGTTTTTAATTATCAAAAAGTTGTATTTTAAGAGGCAGAATTAGAATGAAACAGAAATAGAGGCAGAGATAGAGATGCAGAGAATGAGAGTCAGAGAGAGAGAGAGAAATAGGGACCTAACTGGCCACAGTGGCACACAGAGCAATCCCAGCACTTGGGAGGCTGAGGCAGGAGGATTGCTGCAAATTCAAGACCAGTGTGGACTATGTGATCAGTTCAAAGCCAGCCTGGACCACATAGTGAGAACCTATCTCAAGAAAAAAAAAAAAAAAAAGCAGACAGTGACCCACCCAGTCAACATATATACAGGAGGGCTTCGAACGCTCCTGGGTTACACAGCATGCCGTAAGTAATGGTAGCATCCCGGACGGGGTCAGAGGGCAGCAGAAGGCAGACCTGAGGGAAACCTTCGCATTCACTTCTTCAAGCTTCTGTGTTGAATTTCTTCCGAGCAGGTCATCTTGTGTTATTTTAAACTTTTAAAATAGGGTGTCAAGCCAGGCATGGAGGTGCACTCCTATGATTCCAGCACTCTGGAGGCTGAGGCAGGAGGGATTGCTCCAAGCTCAAGGCCAACCTGGGCTATATAGTGAGTTCAAGGCCAGCCTGCACTATTATAGCAAGACCCTGTCTCAGAAAAAACAAAAGCAAATAATAATGATAATAGTAATATAAAAATAGGGAACCAGAGAAAGGGAACTAAGAATAAGAGAAACACAGACCACTAGAGGGACAAGGACCACATGGAGAACAGCAGAAGCGGGGTGAGGGGCAGCGCAGGGTGGGGGTCGCTGCTCCCTGACAAAGCACGCACTCCGCGTGCTGAGGCCCCGGGTTTAATCCCCACCACAAAGGAAAGAAAACAAAACAAGGCAAAAGCAGAGAAAGCTGGCTCTCTTCTGGCAGAAGGAACAGAGCAAGCCCGCGCTGAAGCCCAGGGAACCGTGCCTTGTCCCCGCTCCTGTGGGAGGCCCCTGACGCTGGGTGAAGGAGACAGACTCTGGGGAGCCACCCGGAAGGAACTGGGGGGTTGGGGGGGCTGGTTCAACCAGAAGTGTTTTCTATTCGGAGTTCAGTATTCAGACGGAGTCCGAATTCACTCTCGCGGCCCTCCAGGCCCCAGGAGACGGAGCTCAGCCCGCCGCCCGCCTTGCGGGTGCCCTGCCCACACCCACACCGGCCTTCTGCAGGCCCTTCCCTTCTCTCCCAGCCTAGGGGCCCGGTGCACGCGCCATTCTTCTGCCCGGATCTCGCAAACGAGCTGCTCCGTCTGCATCTGATCCCAGCTCCACCGCCAGATCTCAGAGGGGTTCCCGAGCCGCCCCCATTCCCTCTCCTCGGGAGGCCGCCCCGGGGACTGTTCCTGGAACTTCGAAGCTCAGAGCGGGAGAGAAGGTCATCGCGTGCCTTTGGCTGTGGGCGTGTTCTCTACCTCCGCTCCGGAACAGAAGAGGCGAGCGGGGGGCAGGGGGCTTTGTCTGTGCGGGCGCTGTTGAGCTTCGCACACCGCCTGCATTGTCTCACGGTGACGAGGACTGCTCACTGACCAAGAATGCACCGTGTGGGTTCTGTTACGTTTCTCTCGCCACAATTTAAAAAAAAAATCATCCTGAGCGGGGGCTGTAGCTCAGTGGGAGAGCCCTTGCTTAGCAAGCACAGGCCTGGGTTGGAGCCCTAACAGTGGAGGACGATCATCCTTAATAGGTGCCAAGATTAAAATGTTTAAGAAATAATACTGCAATTTTTTTTTAATGTACCCAAAGACATGTCAGGAATTGGTTTGTAACGCCTAGTGAGGTCATGCACTTCTATATTTTCTAAGGACTATATTATGGGTTTTTAAATTTTGCTTTTTCTATGCAGGGCGTGACAGCACACATCTGTAATTCCAGCACTTGGGAGGCTGAGGCAGGAAGATCACTGTGAGTTCAAGGCCAGCCTGGACTACATAGTGAGTTTAAGACCATCCTGAATTTACACTGAGACCCTGTCTCAAAAAAAAAAAAAGTTTCAATGTTATTCACATTAAAAATGTTTAAAGCCGAGCGTGGTGGCGCACGCCTTTAATCCCAGCACTCAGGAGGCTGAGGTAGGAGGAGCGTTGTGAGTTCGAGGCCGGCTTGGGCTACAACGCGAGCGCAAGGCCGGCCTGAGCTACACAGTGCGACCCTGCCTCAAAAAACCAGGGCTGAGTGTTTGGCTCAGTGGCTTAAGCGCCTGCCCTGGCAGGCTCAATGCTGTGAGTTCAATCCCTGGTGCCGCAAAAAAAAAAAAAAAAAAAGGCATAAATCAGACATGGGCTGTGCCCGTGGTGACCGATGGCTTTGGTGGAGACAGAAAGCACGTGCTCACACAGCTAAGACATTCCAGAAAGTGGCCCACCCAAGTCTTGCAAATATCATTATAAAATTGGAAAAAAAAGGGCTGGGGCTATAGCTCAGTGGCACAAGCACCTGTCTGGCAACTGCGATGTCATAAGTTTGATTCTTGGTAACCAAAAAAAGAAAAGAAAAGAAACCAGTGGCAAACAAGCAGCCACAAAAGACCACATATTGCTTGAGACCCTTCTGGATGGCTTGGCTGTGTCCCCCAATTCATCTGTTCTAAACTTAAGCCCCAGAGTCATATGTGCCAGGTACTTGGAGGTGCGGTCTTGGGAGACGGTCAGGCCACGGGGGTCTGCCTTCGGGAATGGACTCGTCCATTCGAGGGTTAATGGAGTAGTAGATTTCTCTGGCTTGCTTGCTGTCTCATTACGAGATGCCGTCCGCAGTGTTAGGAGCTGAGAATGTCCTCACAGTGCTGACACCAGGCTCTCCCCGTCTCCAGGACCATAAACCGCATAAGCTCCTATGCTCTATAGGTAACCAGGTTTTAGGTACTTTGCTAAAGCAACAGGAAAAGGACTAAGACATCATTTGTATGAAATGGTCAGAACAGGCAAATTTACAGAGACAGAGTTAACGGTCGCCTAAGGTTGGGGAAAGACATAACAGGGGGAAATGGGAAATAACTACTAATGGATACGGGGTTTCTCTTTGAAGTTATAAGCATATTCTACTGTAAGAGGTGCAGGTGTATCCATGTAACCTAGGCCAGCCTCAGTTCCTGGACTCAAGCCATCCTCCTGCCTCAGCCTTCTGAGTAGCTGGGATTCCAGGCAGGCACCACCGTGCCAAGCTTCATTACATCTTCAAAGTCGGTCCCCAAAGATCACATCCCGACACACTGAAGGTAAGGACTGCCATGTGGTTTCGTAGGAACATAATTCAGCCTGTAACGTCAGATATGAAATTTATACCTCCACAAAGCTGTTAAATGTGAGGCACGGTGGCCCAGGCGCATGGCATGCTGGGGGATCTGGAGGGAAAAGTCACCCTTGCTAGGGTTCAGGGAATGACAGAAAGGAAGGAATCCTGAGGACGCATTTGAGAACAGCTCAAGGTGGGCTCTATCGTGCCCCAACACTTCCTTCCTGCCCAGACAGCCCTGGAGCCTCTTCTGGCGGCTCACAAGTCCCTACATGGCCCTCCAGCCTTCTCTCTCAGCACCCCTTCGCACATGCCCCCCCCCCCAAAGCATTCTCATGCAGGACCCATGTGCAGCTGCACCGGGAGCGCTGCCTGGGAAAAGTCCCCTGGGGATTTAAACCACTCGTGCTTCCCCAACTGCAGTTCTCAACTCTGCCCTCGCCTCCTTGAGAAAGTGTCTCTGAGCCCTGGCTCTGGGTTCTGTGCAGACCCCGGCTCCACAATGGCTGTTTACTCGTCTGTCTTCCCCTCCCTACCGGCAGTGTCCCAAGGACACACGTCATCTGAGTGACAGAGGTTCTGTCTAGAGGTGGAAGCCAAGGGAACGCAGGGCAGGACGGCTGCCCGCAGTTGGGACTCCCTGGTCCTGGTGGGGTGGGTGCGGTGACGCAAATCTGTAAGCACAGTGTCCTGCAGGGCCAAGGTTCCTCCCTGGGTAGGGGCAGTTAGGGACCTAGCAAGACTGTGTCTTAAAGTACAAAAAATAAATAGCTTGTTGACTGCACTCACCATGAGTCGCACAGCTCTCTGTCCCCCTGGTTTTTTTGTTTGTTTGTTTTTTGTTTTTGTTTTTATTTTGTGGCACCAGGGATTGAACTCACAATCTTGCACCTGTCAGGCAGGCGCTTAAGTCACTGAGTCAAACTCCCAGCCCTGGTTTTTTGAAGCAGCGTTGCACTGTGTAGCTCAGGCAGGCCTTGCGCTTGCGTTGTAGCCCAAGCCGGCCTCGAACTCAACACTTCTACCTCAGCCTCCCGAGTGTTGGGATTAAAGGCGTGCGCCACCACGCCCGGCTTTTTGTCCCCCTGGTTCTTTTTTTTTTTTTTTTTTTTTTTTTTTTTGCGGCACCGGGGATTAAACTCATAGCCGCGCACCTGCCAGACAGGCACTTAAGCTGCTGAGCCAAACTCCCGGCCCTGGTTTTTTGAGGCAGGGTCGCACTATGCAGCTCAGGCCGGCCTTGCGCTCGCGTTGTAGCCCAGGCCGGCCTCGAACTCACAACGCTCCGCCTACCTCAGCCTCCCGAGTGCTGGGATTAAAGGCGTGCGCCACCACG
>RJWM01046311.1:0-12415 GCA_004363535.1 Dasyprocta punctata
AGACATGTAAGATTTATCAATTCAGGTATATTAACTTTTCTTTTTCAATAGCTATTGTATTTAGCAATACGGTTTTTTAAACTGTCTTATTTATGCATATTTATAAATTTATGTCTTTTTCCTTTTCTCTTCCTTCCTTCCTTTCCCCTTAGAGTACCTCTTGTTATTATTGAAATAACTACCCATAACATCAGGTCTAATATAACCAAGTGAAATAGTTCAGAGTGAAACCAATAAACCATAAAAGAATGGTCATACTTAAGAGAAACAAAGAACTAAAGAGATCAGCAAACGACAACAACATATCCTATACTGTAAAATTATAGGTTTAGTAATTTAGATGGTTGGAATTTTACAGTGGTTGCAATATTGTATATTGTTACCATTAAGGGGGCTGTTCAGATTGACACATAAAGACATGTAGGATTGATCTGGTCTTATGAATATCAACTGTTCTCTCTCACCAGTTAATGTATTTAGTCTGATACAAGCAGAACCAATTCTGGGGACGCTAACACCCTAATTATCCCACGGCTAACGAACGCGTGAACCTGATATACACGGCCAAGCTGAGTATCAAGGGCCTCAGTGAGGCAGCTCTGAACCTGGGCAGGACTCTGGACTCTACGCAGCCCTCCAGCTGTTCTTCGTGGTGATGGCACACTCGCCGAAGCAAGGCCTGAGAACTAAGAAAACTTCCGGACAAAAATGTCCTTCTGGGGGCCTCTAGAACTAGTAGGAAAACTTGTTCCAGAGGCTGCAAGGATAATAGCAAATGTTACAGCTCTTCCAGGCCTGAAGACACCAGTAGGCAGAAGAGGAGCCTGGCTTTGTTTGGCATTTATGCAAAAGAGACTTTCAGAATACATGAAAGCTTTGATCAATGAAAAGGAACTTCTCAGTGAGATCTATGAACTGAATGCCCACATGATGGAAGAAGAAGGAGCTATAATTGCTGATCTGTTGGTGGGGCTGAATGTCATTGATGCTAATTTCTGCATGAAAGGAGAAGATTTGGACTCTCAGGTTGGATTTATAGACTTTCCCATGTATCTAAAGGATGGGAACAGTAGTAAAGGTAGTCAAAGGGATGGTCAGATTACTACAATTCTAGACCAGAAAAACTATATTGAAGTGCTCAACAAATATCTGAATGCTACGGGAAATAACCTTCAGGTCAAAGTAGATGCGTTAGAAAAATTCAACACTACACTGACGGAGGAGCTTGCCATTGCAAACAACAGGATTATTGCCTTGCAAGAAGAAATGGAACAAGTTAAAGAAAGCTTCTACATACTGGAATCCAAACAGAAGGGTCCTAAGCAAGACAGAACTGCCAAAGGGCCGACACTAAGTGAAGCAAGAAAACATTTAAAGGAGACACAGCTGCAATAGGATGTTGAGAAGGAGCTGGAACTCCAGATCAGCATGCGGCAGGAGATGGAGCTGGCCACGAAGACGCTGGAGAAGGATGGCAGCAACTGGATGCCCTCAGGGCTCTCCAGCACGCACTGGCCTTTAACCTGCAGAGTTCAGACTTAGGAGTAAAACAGAAAAGTGAACTAAACAGTCATTTGGAAGAAAAGACTAATCAATGGCTGCTACCATTAAACAACTGGAACAAAGTGAAAAAGATTTGGTGAAATAGGCAAAGACTTTAAATAGTGCAGCAAGTAAACTGATCCCAAAACATCATTGGGCATTTATATAGTAGATCACCTCCCAAGTCTGTTATTCCCAAGTTAACTGTAAAAAGACGAAATTTGAAAGTTATCACATTTAAACTCTGACCTATATAAAATGTTACCAAAAGTTGGCTTTGAATTTGTTGGGTTTTTAAAAACAGTTGGATATATCGGTTGGGTTATATATATATATATATTATTTTCTTCTCTAAGTTAGAAAATTGGGAGGCTGGGGATATAGCTCAGTGGCACAGTGCCTGCCTGGCAAGTAAAAGGTCCTGAGTTCAATTCCTGGTATCAAGAAAAAAAAGAAAAGAAAAGAAATAAAGAAAATTTGGTATAAATTCCAAATTAAATGCCAAATAAACAAAAAATTATTTGAGTTGACCAGTAAGTAAAACACCATTGAAAAGCCCAGGAAAGTGAAGCTCTGTACCTATATGAACACTGCCTTTGTAGCCCAGCACTTGGCACTAGTGGCTTAAGTATGGTCCACCCCCCATCAGCTCCAGCAGCTTGCTCTGTGTTGCAGGGGACCAGACTGAGCTGATCATGTGTGCTGGACACTCTGAAGTAGCATTGTGTCTTTTAGAACACCATCCCTTTTCACTTTCATTATATAGGTTAAATTCCCAAGCCAAGGATAAGTACTTTTACAGTATTTCATTACGGCTATAGTCTTAATAACCCAAGTTGCTTGCAACATTTTTGCCTCAGTGACTGAACAAAAGAAAAACAGCATCCTTATAATTCTTTAAAGTGCAAGGAGATAAAGTTAGTGATTAGGTTAACTTACAGTAACATCATGTGGAAGCATGAGAAACCTTCCTAATATTTCTGTTCCTTTTCTGCAGTTCTGCTTCCAATGAAGTACCTCAGAGCAAACAGTTTTCATAAAAACGCTATTAAAAATGCACTATGCCCTTTTCAAAGCTATTTTGCTTTCCTCATGGCAAGGAGGACATCATAACAATATAAATGAAGATTCCTGTCCGTTCTTTCTTACCTGGAGACATTTATTGCTTGTTACTTTTTGTTTAGAGGGGGTTTACTGCAGGTTCTCAGAAACTAATAATTTAGTTATTAGAGAAAAATTTCAGAAAAAAAAGAAAAACATTTCAGAGTGGGAAATGCATAAATTGTAAACTCGCATTCTTTATTATTTACTATTAAAAAATGAAAGATTCCCAGTGGATATACACAGTATTATTAGCAGGGCTTCTAAGTGACCACACATCTAACTAAACCTTTCTGGGTTTTACTTTGAAAATAATCCTGCACATACTCTGATTTTTTTTAAAAAAAAGATTTTTAATTGTAGGGATAGATATTTACATAATCTTCCATTTCTTCAAAAGTTCTTGACAAAATTTTGAGATTTTTGTTTTTCTCTTTCTAGTATGTGTTGCAGCATTTTAGCTGCGGACGTGGGAACAAAACAATGCATTTGCTGCCAACTCCTATTTCTTTCTTCTTGACAAACCAGAATCAGGAGAGTAAGATTTCACGTATGTCTTCTTTTTAGGTCCTTGAACCAGATTTGAACCAAAATCAAGTCAAATAATATATGTTAGAACAGACTTCATGGAAGACCTGTACTCTTGAACATGTTTTAGTTCTACTAATTTTGTACCTAATATAAATAAAATTCACAGTGAGTCACCTTTTCTTAATTTTTTTTTACTTTAGTGAGTCACCTTTTCTATGAGAATTTGAAAGGAGTGATCAAACACCAAATAAAGAGTACACATAGCATGTATCTGATTCTATTACATAAAACCCTAAAACATGTTTCTTTACAGGTACAAAGTTACAAACGTCCAAAAGAAGTATCCCTGAGAAGCTTCCAGAGAACGTGACTATGAGTCTTAGGAGGCCTAGGGCTGAGTTTTTGTTCAGTTGGTCACAGGCCACTTGGCAGGAATGGAAAAACAGCCAAATTCTGGCAGAGACTTTTCATGTACAATAACCTGAAGCCTGACTAAGGGCTGATGTGTAATTCCAGTGATTTAAAATGTTTGGAGAAGGGGCCAGAAAAAACTTAAGAGTCCACATGTAAGAAGCTAGTTACCCACATGCAGTTTCCAGCTATGTGTGTAAAACAGAAATATAAACTACCAGATCCACTGGGAAATAAAAACAAATGGGTTAAATTCAAATTACTATGTACTTGGGATCAGCTTTGGATGCGGATTTTCTAAAAAGCGATGTTTTGTTGTTTATCATATAATGGCTGTGAACTGCAGTACTAAAAGAAAAAACAGTGGAAAATCGGGGGCGGGAAAAAAATCCACTAAGTAATACCAAACGGATTCCTCCTCCCCGCCCCCCGACGCTGTGAGGACCCCGATGGGACCGAACCGCGGGGACAGAGGGACAGCGGGCCGGAGGGAAGATGGCGGCAGCGGCCGGGTGTTGGCGCAGCCGGCCCCAGCCGAGCCGCCTCAGCCTCCCCCAATCCCGGGGCCGGCTGGGATGAGGCGGCTCGGCTGGGGCCAGCGGCGCTTCGGAACCCGAGCTGGGGGCCCTGGTGGCGGGGCCCGGCCTTGCTCTATGACGCCGCCTGGGCTGGCGTGAGCGGCGGCGGCGGGGCCCTGCGCCCGGCTCTCCCCGTGGCTGAGTCCGAGGCAGCGCTGGGCGGCGGGCCTGGGATGGAGGCCGTTAACGCCAACGCCAGCGCGGACCAGGAGCTGTAGAAGCTGCCGGAGCTGGTAAAGAAGCTGGGGAAGCAGAACCAGCGGCTGCGTAGGCTCCCGCGGGCCGGCATGGCCGGCGTGTGCACCCCGTCCTCGGGGCGGCGCCTGTGCGGGACTTTAGGCGGGCAGCGGGGTCGGCCGGGCCGAGGCGGCGAGCGTCCAGGGGCTGCGGGACACCACCTCCTTGCTGGCGGCGGGAGAGGGCGGCCTGCTGGACGAGGTGGAGCCGCTGTGGCCCTACGGCCCGGCCCGGGGCGCCTGTCAGGCTGGAAGAAGGAGGCGGAGAGCTGGCTGTATTCATCACCAAAGGAAAAATCTTACACCAGTGCAGAAATGGTTTTGGATTACCCAAGTCCTGATGTTGAATGTGCTAAAAAAAAAAAAAAAAAATCTTATCCACAAACTTGATCAAATTATGTCAGCTCTCAAGAAGCAAAATTTGTACAATAATCCTTTCAACTGTATGAGTTACACCAGTCCTTACGGTCCAAACGCCAGTAGCCCATATAGCAGTGGTTTCAATTCATCTTCAACCCCACTGTGACCTCCTATAGTGAAACAGTTTATGCTTCCTGGAAATTCAGGTAACTTCAGAAGTTTATCAGAAACCCTTCACTCAATCCTCAATCCTCTATAGATAGTGAGTTCAGTGCTTCAGAATTAGATGAAGATTGGATCCAATTATAAGCTAAATGATGTAACTGATGTGCAGATTCTAGCCCAGGAGCAAGAAGAAGGTCTTGGGCAAGAATATGCTGCCGCCAGGTCTCGGTGCAGTTCCGATTCATCTTGCAGTTCTACAAGATGGGGTACATTTAGTGACCAGGAACTTGATGCACAAAGTTTAGATGATGAAGATGATGATATGCATCATGCAGTATACCCTGCCATTAACAGGTTTTCACCATCACCACGCAATTCCCCTCAACCATCGCCTAAGCAGTCACCCAGAAATTCACCTTGTACATGATCTCCATCTTGGGGAATAGAACATAGCACAGTGTTCCCATAGCCTATGATTAGCCACTTACAGCAGCCTCAACTTTCACTTCAAGGTCATCCTACAGATTTACAGACAGGCAATGTTAAAGGTGAAAAACTAAGATGCAGTCTTCCAAACCTGTCCTGAACGTCTAATACACAAGTTGACTCAGTGAAAAGCAGCAAAAGTGATTCAACTTTTGGAGTGCCAAATGAAGGAATACCTCATGTGCAGTCTGAGGCTTCAGCCATACCTTCTCCAGGCAAATTCTGCACCCCAGCAGCCCCATCTCCTTTGGCTCTTCGGCAACCAATGAAAGCATTTAGTAACCATGGCTTGGTTCTCCTGGTTGCCAAGAAACAGCACAGTTCACACAAACCACCTCCTCACCCGGGCCTCCCATGGCTCAGAACACAACCCCAACAAACCCTCCCAGCAATACCAACAGCACTACATTAAGGAGACCTGCAGGGACTACCGCAGCGTGAAACGGCTTGCCCAGACCTAGCGCCTCTTCTGCTGGGGGCATCCCAGTGCCTCTCAGTAAACTCGCACAGCCTATTCACAAAACCTTACCAGCTCCTAAAACCTATGGCAGCACAAAAGATGACAGTTGGAAAGATGGCTGTTATTGAGCAGCAAAGACAAGAATGCAGAGGTCCATGGTTTCATGGATACCCCTTTGCCAGTCTAAAAACAATTTCCATATATGCAGACTGTTCAGATAAGACTCCTGGGCTTTATAAAACCCCAGTCCTGTCTGTTTTAATTAGCACAAACCGACAGAGATGATCAAGTAGCACTTTAATGACATTTAACATTAGATGTGTTTGGTAATCATACAGTCACTCTCCATAGAATCACTTTTAGTTTTGTTTAATAGAAATTCAGTTGACTTTTTAATATTTGAAAGAGGCCAATATCTGGGCAAACACTTAATGGTTGTCAAAGAAAAATGTTCATTTGTAAATGACAGAATACCTTTGTACACAAGAAAATGGTGACTTTGCGTTATCCAAAACTTCATGTTCAACCTTATTTACTGTATAAATAGTATCAATAAATACTCAGTTAGAAAAAAATACCAAAGCCTGCAGAAAGGGACCCTCAGAAACACCCCCTCCCTTTCTTTCTCTGTACCCAGGTCACTCTTTTTGCAATTAGTGGCCCTGAGGAAGTGGGTGGGAGCCATTGTGGGGAGCATTGGCGGGGTCCCCAGGGCCCATCCTGCCCACCCCGAGCCCCTGGGCCTCTTTTCCATGGAGAAGCCTGGTGCGGCTGTGGCAGGGCTGCGGGATTTGCTCCAAGTAGTATGATTTCAGAGCTCCAGGATGATCCAAACCCTGTAGCTGAATTTGCGATTCTCTGGGGGCTGAGACAAAGAATTTCTCTGGGGGGCCAGTATTTACTTGGATTTCAAACAAAGGAAGGGGTTACAGTGGAAATTACTGAAAACTGAGCAGGACCTCAGGAGTTAGTTCGAGGACTTCTCCAAGTAATAAATTATGTTAATTTAGAACTATCATCTCCAGGTTGACCTTCACCAAAGGAGTAAGATGCCTGCAGCTACGGTCTTTACCTAGATAATTGGGGTGGGAGCCAGGCATCCTCAGAAGTGGCCTTGTCATCCTTTGAGGCATCATGGCAACACAGGCCCCTACAGGCCTCAGGTCAGACCAGTGATTCAGAGAGTTTCACTTACTATGAATTCACTTCCCATCTCCAGATAAGGGGCCTAGGGCTTGGACAGACTCACAACAAACATGGAAAGCCATTTGGTAAATTTTAAATCCTGCTCAGAGCCTCTTTGCAGTGATCTCCATCACACCCTCCCCTAGTTGACCCTATCTCTCCTCCCAAGTACAAGGACCAATAAACCTGCCCCCTGCACTGGCCTCTTCCTCTCTGGGGTGAAGCACCAGGGCATCATGGTGGCAGAAACCCCTTGCCACGCATTTCCATCTGCAGCATGTCCTGCCAGCCTAGACCTGGCACCCCGGCACTTCCTAGGGTCGAAATCCCCACCTCCAGCCCTGCCACGCCTCCAGAGCCAGGAAACCAGCATGGAAACAGCAAGCACCTTGCCACCAGCATCCCTCGACCTGGTCCCTCCTCCTCCAGGGGAAGCCTGTGCCGCTCCTCGGAGTTCCCTGCGGCTGCCCAAACCGGCCCACCCCACTTTCTCTTGCTCTCCCTTGTTGAGGGGCAGCTGTGTCTTCGCCCTCTCATTTACCAATCACAGCTCTTCTTTCCAGACCCTGCTTTGGTTCTGTCTTCCATTATCACTGAAATAAGGACACATGCTCAGGCTGGTTTAACCCATTATTCATTAAATCTACAATTTGCATTTCCCTGAGAGATAATCAGATTTAAAGGTAGCTTTTGGTTAAACCTGTGACTCTGCTCAGGCCCAATAGATAACTAAAAGTAGCCGGGAGTTTGGCTCAGTGACTTAAGCGCCTGTCTGACAGGCCAGAGGTTGTGAGTTCAATCCCCGGTGCCACAAAAAATAAATAAATAAATAAATAAAAATAAATAGATAACTAAAAGTAGAATAAATCATGACCTCTCTTTTGTAAAATTTTGGGTCAAATTCTTTAGTTCTGCACCTTAGATATGTGTAAGTATGTTAGTTGTGTAGATAATATGTATTTAAAATCTGGTGAAACCAGACCAGCTGGCACGCACCTGTAACTCCAATACTCCGTGAGACTGATGCAGGATCACAAACTAAAGCCCATCTTGGATAGCTGTGTGACTTTGTGAGACCTGTCGCTTGGGGTGCAGCTCAGTGGGAAGACCCTGGGTTCAAACATCAGTGTGAAAAGAAAAATAAAAGTTGGCTGAACAAAGTCTATTAACCCTAAATTCACCTAGCCTATCTCAAGCCACAGGACACCAAGAAATGAGGAACTAAAGTAACTTTCAGGATTCAGATGGACATTGGATCACCAGACTTTACAAAGCGCAGTTCTAGATACTTTCCCCTTAGTGAGGCCACTGTCTTGAACTGGGAGTCAACTGGGTCCCAGGAAAAATAGAGCTTTACGGGACTGAGACCACCACACAGACAAAAGCAGTTCTGGTGGGAGAAACCCCCACCACCAGCCCTGCGATGCCTCCAAAGCTAAGAAACCAGCCCTGAGAGTGACCAAGCACCCCCACAGCCTGCACCCCTCAACCTGGTCCTTCCTCCTCCAAGGGTGTCCTGCACCACTCCATGGAGCCCCCTGCGACTGACCAAGCTGGCCCACCACTCTTTCCCTTGTTCTCCCTTGCTAAGTGGCAGCGAGGTCCTCACTCTCTCATTTCTCAATCCCAGCTTTTCTTGCCAAGCCCTGTTTGTTTCTGATTTCCATTATCACTAAAAATAAGGACCCACACTCGCCGGGGACAGGAGGATCGGCCTGGGGACTTTGGATGGCTGTGTGACCTGGCTTTCTAACTTCAGCTCCCATAGGAAGCCCCTGCCACGGTCCTGTACCAGGCCTGGCTGCCTAAGCCCCCCAGGGTTTGCCTGCAAACCCAGAAGCCCCCTGGTGGTCCACGTTGGAGCACTGCTGGACCTCCCAGCACAGGTTCTGTGCCCCTGTCAGCCCCAGTGTCGCCTATGGCTCAGGGTGGACCCCAAAGGTTTGCTCAGGAGCGAGGGCTGGGGGCTATCCCTAGGAAGTCCAACACCAGGAAGGCCATCATACAGGGGCAGCCACTGTGGAGAGGAACCTGGCTTGGCCACCTCTGGACACAGCCCACTGGGCATCTCCTTACTTCACCCGCACACTCAGGAGGCCTTTTCTGGCCCCTCTGATGGCCCCTGCCCTTGTCCCCCAGTCCTGCCTTGCCCAGAGGAAAGAGTTTGCATCCCTTGGGGGGTAAGCCTGGCCCCTTTTCTGGCTGCCAACTGTTAAGAGAGTCTGACATCTCTACTTCAGGCCCTGGGGAGCTGTGATGAGACAGAGAGGCCACCATGAAAGGGGCCAGGCACCAGGGTGACACCTGAGGCTGGACAGCAGTTGGGCCCTGGACAGAGGCTTTGGCCTTCATGTTACAAGTTCCAAGATTCATTGGTGCTCAGGACAGTCTGGTGCTAAGGATGATGATTGTCATGTCAGTGACCTCGCTGGGGTAATTATCCTAATCCAGCCACTCTGCATGATGTGGTCCACCCCAGAGAGCCAGTCCCTTCCTCAGCAATGTGGGCAGCACACAGGCCTCTTGCACAGTGACCTTGCTGGGCTGCAGATCACCATGTGGTCTTGGCCTTCCAGGTGCCCACTGGAGGTGACAGATGCACTATCTTCAAAAACATGGAGAGGAATGACTGCTGGATACTAAGCCAGAGTACTACTGAAATGACAAAGCACTTTGAACACAGCAGCAAGTTTATCAACAAGTCCGTGGTAGCACTTGAAGAAAATTAGAAAACTGATGAAGACTAGGAAGCTGTGATCATTACGTTCCAGATTCCAGAGAAGAAGAATGTCATCAAGCTATGTGTCTGGTCCCTGGTGGCCCCTGAGCCCCGCATTGAGTGGCGCGCGCTTCCTGGAAGAGTATTTTCCTGACTGGTGGAGTTAAGTGGCAGGAGTCGCATATGGCGATGTGGCCTTTGATGGAAGCCCTGTAGCATGTCCACGGCCCAGACTTTTACCAACCACCTCACTGCAGGCAGGTTCGACGCATGGCACCCTTGCTGACTGGCTGATTTAATGGAGCATCTCAACAAAAATGTCACAATCAGGAGAGGACCACATGAAACGATTAGTTTGTTTCATCTTGAATTTGTTTGCCTTTTATTGCCAAGTAAAAGTGACATTAAACTTTTTAAGAAAAAATGAACTGTGGACCCATAAACAACTCCCCATCATTTCCTCTTTTAGCCTCCAGCCTCTGATAATCATTTCACTTTCTATGGTTCTGATGACTCCAGATACCTCACAGATTACTCCCGTTTTATGTGGAGAGAGAACAGGTGACATGGTAGGCCCTGGAGGGGAGATACTTGGTCCCTACCACTTCTCCTTAGCGCTGCAAAACCTTATCAAGAAGCTCTTCACCTCCAACCCAGCATGTGCCGGAACTTGCACCAGGTGTGGCAGCACCAGTGGCCCTGGCCATCCTCCTAAAGTGCTCCCTAAGCACACAAAGGCCTTGGTCTTGAACATCATGGCTGTGATGGGGTCATGGCCTGTGGAATATCATTGACACGGTGAGGCACAAGAAATTCAATCGTCAGATGTGACCTTGCTGCTACAGGGCCAGGCACTCTAGGGCCTTGGCTTCAGATTCTGGAAGAACCTGTATCCAGCCCAGGATGTGGGTGTGAAGGAAGCGCCACCCCCCTCCACTGGTGTTCCCCATGAAAGCTATTTCCTTCTTTTGATTTTCTTTTACTGCAGAGCTGCTACAAGCCCTTCAAAAGCTTGTGGGGGTCTCTTGAGATCTACGATAATAGCTGGGCATGGGCTAGAGAGGATCATGAATTCAAGGCAAATCTTCGGAACCCCAGTGGGGACTTGTCGCAAAAAGAAAACAAAAAACAAAAAAACAAGCCAGGCTGGTGGTACACACCTTTAATCCCAGTCAGTACTTGGGAGACTGAGGTTAGGTGGAGCGTTGTGAGTTCAAGGCTGGCTTAGGCTACAACATGAGTAGTAGTGCGACCCTGCCTTGAAAGAAATAGGTCCAGGAGTTTGGCTCAATGGCTTTCAGCACCTCCCTGGCAGGTGCAAGGTTGTGAGTTCGATCCCCAGTACCCGGGGGCGGGGAGGGGGGGAAGAGGCTGGGCGTGGTGGTACAGACCTGTGATCCCAGCACTCAGGATCACTGTGAGTTTGAGGTCAGCTGGAACTACGTAAAAGAACCTGACTTAGGAAGAAAAAAAAAAAAAAAGACCTAGGGTACCATCTTGCCCAGAGATGATGGCTTTGATTAGCTTCTGGCTTCCAGTCTGAACTTGGCTTCAGACACTCCGAGGCCCTCGGTCCTCAGCATGGGCTCCTCAGGGCAGCCAGGCCGGGCAGGGCAGGTGAACCCCCGGAGCATCCAACTCTGCAGGGCCACGACACACAGGAGCATACTCCCACGCTCTGCTGTTGGGGACAGAGGGGACCCCGCTCCCTCTGTGCTCTAACTGCTGTCCCTATATCCCTCCGACCTTTCCTTCTCTAGCGGCCGTTGGGGATTTTGCCTTTGGTCTTCCACAATTCTAAGTTTTCTCCTAGGAAATCTGCTCGGCTCTGAGAGTTTACTGCTTTCTTCAGTTGTGTGTAATCTAGAGGTTAACTATTGATTCAGGAATCAATATGATGATTTTGGGAATTATTTTTCACTCTTTTTTTTTTTTTTTATCTTGCTGTGTAGTTGAGGCTGACCTTAAATTCACTACATAGCCCAGGCTGGCCTCAAATTCACAATAATCCTCCTGCCTCAGCCTCCCAAGTGCTGGGATTATAGGCATGAATCACCAACCCTGTAGTTTCTCACTTCTTAAAGATGTGTGTTTTCCATATCCTCATTTTATAGTGCCCTTTCCCACTGCAGTTTCTATTCCCCAAGAAGTGTGTGTCATTATGAACATTTCTCCTGGCACATGTTTCCTCATGTGGCTATGTACACATCTCCCCAGTTTCGGGTGTCCCTACAGACTTCTCCGTGCTATGATAAACTCTTCAGACAGACTTCTGTTGCTGGCAGGGTGTGGGCTGTGAACAGTGGACCATGAATCCTTCTGTGACAGGCCAAAGTTCCAAACTGCAGGACCATAAGCCTTGCCACCTCCTTGGGGCGGGTTGGGAAGCCACTGAGCAGTGCAGCAAGGCCCTGGCTCCAAGCTCCAGTGCCACAAAGAAGGGAGAAAAAGTTAAGACATTTTGGAACACAGGCAGGAACCTGGAAGATGCCAGACTTAGCAAAAACTAAAACTCCAAGTCCAGGACAATCAGCAACAACCAAAAAAATCACGAAGCCCAATTAAACTTGAATTTCACAAAAACCAGCACACAATTTTAGTGTGTTTTATCATGTTATATGACATTCCAGTTTAGGGCTAA
>RJWM01046312.1:0-12390 GCA_004363535.1 Dasyprocta punctata
GACAGACAATAATTACAATAGCTTTCAAGAACTAACTTTTTTATTTTCCTCTCCCCCCACCCCACATCTCCAAAAAGTCTACCTCCTTGTTTCCTACAACCTCTTCTTTTTAAATCATTTGTATTTGGGACTGTCATATAACAGAAACTATGCAATATTTAATCTATGTCTGATATATTTCACTTAACATTATGGTCTCAAGATGTATCCATTTTCCTATAAAAGACTTACATATGTCTGAGAATTACTGCACTATGTACATGTACCACATGTTCTTTATCTATTCATCTGCTGATGGGCATGTAGACTGTTGCCATAATTTAGTTACTACAAATTCCACATTACCTGCAACTCCCCTATAAGCCCAGTCTAGGCACAGGAGAAGTATTGCCAGGTTAAATGAATTTTTATTTTTAATATTTTTAGAAATCATTATACTGATTTTCATCATGTTGCACTAATTTACATTCCCATCAGTGATGTAGAAGATTCCTTTTTCCCCACATCCTTGCCAACATTTGTTGCTTTTATAGTCCTTGATAATTGCCATTCTTACCAAAGAAAGATGGAATCTCATCTTTGATTTGCATTTCCCTGATATCAGTTTGCTTTGCATCAGCATAGCCCTGGCCTTCAACACAAAGGACTTATTCCTTGTTCTTTGTTCTGTTCCCCAGAAATGCAAGATGTATTCTTTCCCACTCTCTGGACTCCACTGTGCCAGTCTCCTCCCTCAGGTCCCACTCTAATCAATTCAATCAACAAGGGTGATAACCATCTCCTCCCTATCACATGGTGGCATCTGAGCCACAGGTGTGGAGGATTTTTGTGCCTAAGCAAAGGCAGGTACTCACAATGGCTTCCAACTCAGATACTATTCCAGTCTGTTTTAACCAGGCAAAGAGGAAAGTACGGGAACTAAGATAGTTCCCGATCTGATCCTACCCAAATCCTGGGCTACAAAATAGAAATTATCTCTGCTTTCTGATCACTTGGCTGCAGTCAGAGCTCCCACTTGCACTGGTGTTTCTCTGTCCTAAGCTATAGGCACTTGTGGAGAATATTATCTTTCTTTTGATAGTTGCGCGGAAGAAGAAAATTCTTCAACCCTAGTGAGCCACCACTTCTCTGGTGCCTGACTGCAATGTTTCAGTAGACTCCTTTTTCTCTCTAATCATCTTTCCAGATGTCACCTGATTATTTTCATTTTCAGGCTGTAATTCCACAAATCTTGGTGTACCCCAATTTCCTTTCAGAGGTACATACCTGTTGGCTTTGGAAGATTATGCCAGAGCCACCTGTAAACTAAAGTTCCCTCTAGGCAGCCATCTCCCTGAGTCCCTTATGCCAAATTTTTTGCAATGGGCCATTCTCTAAGCAAAGGTATTTCTACTTTTAGCAAGCCACAGGCCATCTTAACCATTTTAACAAAACATTTTATAAAAATAACAATAATCCCAGCACTGGAGCAAACTGAGGCAATAGGATCATAAACTCAAGCTCAGTCTGGATAACTTAGTAAGACCCTCCCTCTCTCAAAATTAAAAAAAGAAAAAGTAAAAAGGGCTGGGGATATAGCTCCTTGCAAAGGCCCTAGGTTCAATCCCCAATACTACAAAAATAACACTAATAATACTGCATGAGCAGTTTTCAAATATCTCTCTGTCTTTCTTGCACAGTAACCCTTGACTAGTCTGAATCTGCTGAAGGACAACCAAGTCAGGCTGCAGGATCTGCAGGATCAAGGATGAGCTCCTGAGGCAGGAAGTTAATCAAGGACAGTGAGTGGTGCCATGAGGCTCAATCTGGGGGCTTAGCCAACCCACCCCTGCTGCTCTGCCAGGAGAATTTTCCATTACATTTCTAAATGCACTAGATAGACAATCATTCTCATTACTGTAAAAAAAAAAAAAAAAAACACAGTGTTACTAATACACTACTTAAAATCTGGGAAATATTGTTCAAAATTGTTAAGTATCTAAATAAATGTTTTTCAAATTGCAAGAACCAGACTATTTCTGGGTGGTGAGATAAATAGTAGTTGCAGCACTTTTTTTTTAAAGGAAATAAAGGAAAGGAGAGGAGAGGAAAAGAAAGGAGAAGAAAAGGATGGGATGAGCCAGTGATGTGCGTAGCTCAGTGGTACAGTGCTTCCCTGCGATGCATGAGGGCCTCGGTTTGATCCCAAGCACCACAAAAAAAAGTAGGATAGAAAAAAGAGAATACAAAAGTGAATATAGGGCCCGGGAGTTTGGCTCAGCAGCTTAAGCGCCTGCCTGACAGGTGTGAGGTTGTGAGTTCAATCCCCAGTGCCACAAAAAAAATTTTTTTTTTATTTTATTTGAGCGAAGAAAAACAAAACAAACAAAAACTACAACAACAACGACAAAAAAAAAGACATATATAGTAAAAACAATAAGCAAAGGAGACAAGCAAACAACTAGCGTAAATACACAACATTGCAGGTTTACAAAGCCGGAAGATAGAAGCTTGACAATGGTTGCAATTTGCGCATCGTTATCTTTAAAATGGTTTCTTACATTAACAGATATAGACATGCAAGATTGATCCAATCATATGAATGGGCGGAAAGGGAAAAGGGAAGAGGAGGGGATATAAACCTGTATATGTGTATATGTAAGATAACTAAAAAGAACACTGCTGAATGTATTCGTTATTGAGAGGGAACAATTAATACTCACAAAAAAATTTTTTAAAAAAAGTGAATATAAAAAATAGGATACAAAACTGAATATACTAGTTTATGAAACTTATCTTGAAAGAAAGCTAGTTCTATATACCACTTCAATGATGCATGCATTAATTGTGAATTTAAAAAAATGTACAGACCCCAAACACATTATTACCAATTTTGCATCTCATTTAGTCCCACACTGTGGTTCTTTATTTCTGAATACCTACCTCAATGTTTCGCTTAACAAAATCCTGGTTGTGTTTACCCCTGAGCTCAATCTTTTCTGTTTTTGAGAAAGGTTTCTTTTCTGTTTTGATCAATGACTCATTCCTTTCCACATCATAGGTAAAATCTAATATTAAAAAAGTTCAAATTGTTTTCATAATTACAATTGTGGATTATACTAAAAATTCATTTTGAGTATATATTAAAATACATAAGAAAACAAACAGAATGGCTAACTTCTAAATTCCAGATCCAGAATCCTAATACAGTATACTTTATTTTCTTAGAAGGATAAATGCGCTACTGTAACATCTAATGAAGTTCTCTTTGAACTTCCTATGCTATGCTAGGAAGTGTCAAACTTTTGCTGATTCCTTGAAAATGATAGGAAATAGGAACAGAACTTCAAGTCATTCACATGAACAAGAAATCTTTTGTGATTAGGATCTTTAAAATGTATTTTATCTTTATATGAAACAAAATGTAGATTCCTACTATTTTATTAGTTTGCCATCTTTCTTTCTTTCTCAACAATAAGTTCTTTGCTCAACACTAGACATAAGTGACCTGGCTGTTTTGCATGTCATTTGAACAAACCCCTAGGGCCCTCAGTTTGTCACCTCCCTCAGCCTCAGGTGACCCTGGGGCATTCAGAACCACAGTGCTCCAAACAAGGTAAAAAGAATACTTATAGACTTTTATTCCTTTTATTAAATACCTTTTCACTGTGTCATATTTAAAGATTTTTAAACAAGAGCACAAGGATCCTTCATTAAAGTTGTAAAATATTCACAGTCTCCCTACATGACAAATGGAGCTTACCCTACAAAATGGAAAAAACTGCCACATTAACGTTCATAAAGGAAAAACACCAATCAGTAGTTCAATCCAGACTTAGTTTATTTTAAATTTACCTTTGATTTATTAGAGAAGTTATTTCAATTAAAAAAGACTAAAGGAACTAACCAGTTTACTTACAGATAGTTAACAAAGATTCAAGACAGATTTGTCTGTGTCTTGCTTTTTGTTTTGTTATTTGAGACAAAGACTTGCTATGTAGTCTAGGCTGGCCTTGAATTCACTGTGGAGCTCAGACTGGCCTCAAACTCACAGCAACCCTCCCACCTCAACCTCTCAAGTGCTATCAATACAGGCAGGTGCAACCATTCCTGGTTTCAATACAGATTTAAATTTTGATGGACATAGCTAGAAAGAAATAGAAAAGAAGTAAGATCCCTAGATATAAATTATTTTCAAGCAGAGGTAAGTTAGCATTTCACTCAAATTTAAGATATGTTTCTAGGCAAATAAGCCTCTGTCTCAAAACTGGGGTTTTATTTATTAACTATGTAATTACTACCAATACAAACTGCCAATATGTAAAGTATGAGTTAAGTTTTTTTGGTAAGCGGTCACTTTAGATATAAAAATATATCAATTTAGTCCACCATTTAAATTGCCCATAGTCTTTTAAATTGAAATCTGAGTATATTCAGTTAAAGTTTCATATATACTTAAAAATATAGCATTAAAATAATTCAAATGCAACTATGTCTATATTTATAACAGAATGTCTTTAAGACATACGTTTAATAAATTATAGAGAAACAACACTGGATTATCTGACCAAAACTGTCTCGCTAGAAATGTCCCCTTCTCCTGTCCTGTGTGGTGGTGATACCACAGGACTCTCCATGTTCTCACATGGAAGGGTTGATTCAAGAAGAATTAGTTCTGAATTAGTTCTTTGTTGAAGGGTTCTGGAACCAGACCTTCTTCACAATGACTAACCATAGGATATACTTTTGAGAATCAAAGCAATGTGTCTGCCACCAAGAACCTTCCCATCATTTTGCGTCTTAAGCCCAGTTTCCATTACTTGCAGCCAGCTTTTTCTCTTTAACTCTTACACAAAATTTCAACCATCCAAACTAAAGAAAATGGTACACTGAGTTCTCAACTTCAGTGAGAATCGACTCATGACCAATTGTGCACCCTCTTGAACCCTTCTTTTTTACTTACTTCTATATACAATTATATCAAATCATGACATCCATAAATATTTCTATATACAGTGATTATTCTATTATTACAATATATACAATTACACAAATTAAATAAAACCTACCCTGATTGACATTCTGCATAGCATTTTCATAATGTTCTGGAGGGACTTGAGTATGAAACACTGAGAAAAATGTGTCTTCATCCTCAGAATGAGAAGGACCTGATTTTAAAAAATCATTTGTTTAATACAAAAATCAAGACTTGTCTACACAGTTGTTTTTTAAGAAGAAATCAGATCTAATATTCTCTATAATACTGATGAATTCCCTCTATACAAACAAAATTTTTAAAACAACATGTCATTTCTAAATAGAAATGACAAGCATCTTTGTATATATAAGCCACTGAAACAAACTACAGAAGTCAAGAAAGGCAGATAGTATTTCCCTAGAACTTAAGCACAATAAAGGATTTATGAGAGTGTGCAAAAATAGTGCATTAACTCTCCAGAGATGATGTACTCAAACCCTAATGTTAATAATACAGAGAATATGCAAACCAAGTAGCTGTATTTGTAGTTTTCTTTTTTCTTTTAGATCCCCAAGGTGAAGATTTCAAATATATGGTCAGTCATTAAGAAAAAGGAATGTGAAGTCAGGTCTAGTGGTGCATGCTTATAATCCCAGCACTCAGAGAGGCTGAGACAGGAGAACTGCGAATTTGAGCAGTTCTAAGTCACCTTTGGTGACTCAGTGAAAATTTGTCTTAAAATTAAAAATTTTAAAAAGACTTGGGATGTAGCTCATTGTGAATGCTCTGGGTTCAATTTTTAGTACTGGGGGCAAAAAACCCAACCACAACAACAATATTAAAAAATATGCTTGAAAGACACATTTTAGAAGACTCTTGTTAGCGTTCTTCTTTCATGATTTATTCTCTTGAGCTAATCTCCATAAGAAAAAAGAAAATCAAAGCATTGTCTTTTAAATATGTTTACCCTTTTACACCATCAAGCCTGGGAAGGCTGGGGTCTGGTCAGCTCCTGGGATGCCTTAGACTATCTTTCCTGTATCGCGATGCAAAATACTTGGCTTTTTCAAAAATGCTAATCTACTCCAAAACCATGCTCTCCCTTGCCCCAAGTCTGTAGGTACTTCCTGGCTGGTGCAAACTTTTCAGATCTGCTTTTTGCTCTTGATTCTCATTGTCAATCTAGTTAAAAGCAGTCAGCAGTATCCATACCACGGCCTGAACATCGGGTTGCCTTAAAATTTCTTCCACCATATCAATTAGCCCACCACCCTTCATCTCAGTCTCCTGAAAAGTCTCGAGACATGGAAAAATGAAGAAAAATTTTCTGCCAGAGTATCACATACATGGTCTCTACTCCAAATGTCAATGGAGTCCTTGTTCCCAGCTGAAACCTCCTGAGCCTGGTCTATCAGCATTTTGGTCTTCTAAGCTCCAGCCAGAAGCACCCATCAAATTCTGCTTAGAGCAGTGTAGGGCTTCTTTAGCCCACTTCTCCAAACTTTTCCAAACTCCTCCTGCAAACAAGTTCCAAAAGCTTCTCAATCACATGGTCAGTTACAGTCACAGCAATGACCCAATTCTTGGTATCAATTTTCTGTATTAGTCAGCTTTCCTGTTGCTGGGACAAAATATACAACATTCACAATATAAAGAAGGAGAGGCTTATTTGGTTCACAGTTTCCAGGTTAGTCAGTTTATGGTTGGCTGGCTCCAAGGCAGATATGACATGGTGAAGGGGTCTTGCAAAGGAAAGCTGCTCACCTTGTGGCAGCCTCGAAGCCAATACAGGAAGGAGAAGCCAAGGACAAGAAAACACCCTTCATGTCATACCCAGAGTGACCCACCACCAAAAAGTCCCCACCTCGTAATAGCACATTTAGCTACTGAACTCATCAATGGACAAATCCACTTGTGAGTACAGCGTCCCATGATCCAACCACCTTCCAAACACATGAGGCTTTTGGGGGACAGTTCAGATATAAGCAGTAACAATACTGTTTAACTTTTTGTTGAACAACATAATTTATTTTTATGTTCTTCTATTAGCTAATTTAGACACTGTATATTTGCAAGAAACTGTGAACCTTCATATCTCTTTTTAGTTTATCTCTTTATCTGTTTTCAACATGATAGACTCTGCCAGGTTGTAGCAATTTGTGCTCAGAAAACATGAGAGGTATTGAAGATATTACAGAATCTACCACCTATCACTGGAAATAAACCTATCCATGAAATTAAAAAACTGATAATTGGACTTCATTAAAATTAGAATTTTCTGTGTAAAAGACACTGTTAAGAGAATGTAAAAGCAAGCTATAGAGCAGGAAAAAATATTTGCAAAATGTCTTGATTACTTTCTCATTACTGAGAGGCAATACCAACACCCACAATTTAGAAGAGGAGAGATTTATTTTGTCTCAGAATTTCAGTCTACAGTTGGCTGCTTCCAAGGCAGAAACAGGATGGCAGAGGTGCACAGCAAAGGAAAAGGTGCTTAACCTAGAGCGGGGTAGGAAGCAAAGAGAGAAAGGAGGATACGGGAACGAGAATATACACTTCCAGGTCATACCCACAGGGAATGACCTCGACCAGGCCCCACCTCCTAAAGCACATTCAACTACTGAAGTCATCAATGGGTAAGTCCACTGATGAGTACTGTGACCCCACAATCTAATTACCTTCCACAAGCTCCACCTCTGGACATGTGATAACTTTGGAGATATTCTAGATCTAATGCATTACATTAAATATCTGATAAGAGACATATTCTCCATGTTGGGCTGAGAGGCAGCAACCAGGAGCAATCCCGCCTGCCTCCCTGGTGAGTTTGTGTGACTGTGCAAACTCCAGGAAGAGAAAGAGATGTGTGTCCCATAGGCCTACTGGTGCGCGGGCTATGAATCAAGGACCGCCGCCCCCCCGGCCCCGTAAGCAACCTGCTTGCTCAGAGGACCTGCTAAGTTCATAGTAACTAAGGTACATAAAGCAACTAAATGCTTGTATTGTTAGGTTATTTCGCAGGCCTGGTGCCCACAGTCTGAGCATTTCTTGGGTAGATGATATTGTGCAGTGTGGCAAATATGTGGGATTGTCCTCTGTCTTGTCTTTGAGCCCCAATATCGTTCTCATTCTTTTGCTTAATTTTGTTTAATTTTCTTTTTTTTTCTTCATTTCATATCCTGTTTTTATTAGTTTTATCATGTTTTGTTTTTGGTTTGTTTTTGCTATGCCTGATGGAATGGTCAACTATTCTGAAAGTAACCAGATGCAATATAGTAGCTACTGTTTTCGTAGTATCTCTCTTTGAAGTTCTATGCCAGTTCTACTGCTTTGTTTTGATTGTTCTGTTATCTTTTGTTGGATTTTACTATCTTTAAAATAAAATTTAAAAAAAAGACATATCCAAAATATAAAGGATCTCCTAAAAGTCAAATATAAAAGAACCACCCAATATAAAAAATAACAGATTTCAAAAGAAAATTTATATTATAGTTATACTTAGATATCCCCCAAGAGACTCATAAGCTTATAGGTGGGGCTTTTGGAAAGTGGTTGAATTATAGGAGCTGATAGCTGGCTTGCTATTAGTAGGCAGGGTCTGGTCAAAAGAGGTGGATCTCTGGGGGTGTGCTCTGCAGTGAATGGTTTATCTCTCTTCCTGGATCCTCCCTTGATCTCTCTCCCTCCTCTCCTCTCTCTCTCTCTTTCTCTCTCTCTCACTCTCTCTCGGTGTGTGTGTGTGTGTGTGTGTGTGCATGTTTCTCTCTGCTTCCTGTCTACAAATAAGCAAATAAAATATACTTATCATTAGTCACTGAGAAATGCAAATTAAACCAACAATGATATACCACTACCAGGATTTTGGGTTTGGGAATTCCAATTGCTGGCAAAGATACAGAGTAACAGAAACTCGTTTATTACCTATCAGAATCCAAAATGGTATAGACAACTTGGAAGGTAACAAGGCAGTCTTCCTATAAACTAAACAGTCCTACATGACCTAGCAATTGTGTCCCTATTTACCCAAATAAGTTGAAAATTTATACCCACACATAAACCTGCACAAAAAATGTTTGTAGCAACTTTATTCACAATTATAAAAATGGGAAGCAACCAAAATAACTTTAACAGGTAAAGGAATAAACAAACTGTGATATATCCATAGAACGAACTATTTTTTTCATGAGAAAAAAATTAGTAATCAAACTGAAAAAATGTATGAATAAGCTGGGAAGTGATGCACACCTACATTCCTAGCTACTAGAGAGGCTGAGGCAAGAGGATCACAAGTTTGAGGCCACTTACTGACAACCTGATGAAACCTATCTCAAAATTCCAAAGGGGCCAGCCATTTAACTTGGTGGTTGAGCACTTGTCTAATATATTTAAATCCTTGGTTAAATCGCCCATAAATGAGCCTTGTTGAGTGAAAAAAACAAAGTCTGAAAAAGGGTATATGCTGCACAATTCCAATTATATAACATTCTTGAAAAGGCAAAACTATACAGACAATAAAAGATCAGTAGTGACTAGTGGTTTGTGGATTTTAACAGGGTGTCTTTAGAGTAATGACTATTCTGTATGCTGAATAAATGGTTTTTGAAAACTTACAGAGCTTCACGTAATATAATAAAATCTAATATATGAAAATTTTCAGAAAATCATTTAGGAGGTAAAGGAATCCCAAGATGGAATGCGAAATGTGACAAAGCAATCCAACTGTGTAACAAGTGTATGAAATAACTTTGCACTAAAGAAAATGAGAGGAAAAGGTACCATTTTCAATAACTGTAAATGGTGGAGTTAGTAAAATGAAAGGCAACAGAAACTGTACATGAGCACTATATTCTTGTTGATTTAAGTGTTTCCTGCAGGGACAGATTAACAATTCTGATATTATTATACATGTAGAATGGAAGCTAGCAATTAAGTAAATACGTGGCACATGGTGGAGACTAGGTCTCTCACTGTTGGAGTGGAATGTTACAAATAAGCAAGGGAGAAAGGCTAGATTGATTTATATGGTGATGAGGGAAAGTCAGAGAAATTCTATGAACCCAAGCTTGTCTTAATGTACATGAGGTAACCAAAATATATGGTGAATGTTTAAATTTTTAAAACTTATAGTAAAAGGTATATTGACATTCGAATATGCTTATTCCGTTGTCCTTGCCACTTGCTGAAGCACTTCTTGAAGTTCGTTTGTGAATATGTTTACATGGTATGATGAAAAATATCAATGCGGCTGTCGAGTGCCATCCAATGGAAAGGGAACCTTGTTGAAACTTTACAAGGTGTCTTCATCACCTTTATTTACCAGATCTGACACGGTGTGACTTCTGGATCTTCCCCAAAGTCAAAATGACCATGAAAAATAAATGCTTTAAATCAATTCAGGACATTGAGTCAGCCATGATAGCCCAACTAAAGACACTCATGAAAGCAGACAACAAAAACTGCTTCACAACGTGCAAGAATAATGGAATGTTTCTGAAGCACAGGAGAGTACTCTGAGATAGATTAATGCCAAAGTGTCCCTTTTTATAGCACATTTTAAAAAGCTTAAGCCATATGTTTCCATTATATTCCATATATATAGACAGTTATACATTTTAATAGTTTACACACATATATTTCCTTTCTTAGAATGCCTAGAATCAAGAACTCCCTTGATGCAACAATCAAACCTGATACCCAGTCCTTGTTTCTAACACCATTCTCCAATAAAAGGAATCAGGGCTCCATGGAGATATGCCTGATTCTAGGACTCAGGGAGGAAAATAATAGATGTGTCTTGTTGTGGTTTGGCTCTTAAGCATCCTCCAAAGGCCATGTGTTGGAGACTTGGTCTCTTGCCTATGGTGGTTTTTGGAAGACTTTGTCTCTTGCCCATCTCCTGAGGAGCCCAGGGGAAAAAAGTTAGGTCATCCACAGTATGGCCTTGAAGGAAATACTGGGATCCAGCTCCTCTTGTCTCTCTCTCTACTTCCTAGCCACCATGTATTGAGTTTTGGTAGTTATGAAGTGACCAGTTTTGTTCTACCATAGGTTTCCTGCCATTAAGTTCTGCCGCACCAAGGCTCCAAAGCAACAGAGCCAGCCAAGCATGAACCAAAACCTCTGAAACCATGAGCCCAAATAAACTTGCCTTTCTGTAAGTGTCTTCTCTCAGCTATTTTGTCACAGTGACAGCAAGCTGACTAAGACTAGCCTAAAGCATCTGATATCATCATAAAGTAAGGATATACTCAGCAACAGCAACCGCAACAAAACAAAACCCACAGTAATGGGTGTGCATAAACACACAGAGGAACCAAATGAAAGAGCTCCCAACAGTCAAAGTCAGAAAATTTAGAAGCAAAATAAAGTAGTTCTGAATTCTAATCCAAAGTATAAGATAAATTTCCACAAGTCTATACTGATATAAATAAATGATTCAATAAAATGGAAGAGAACAGACAAACTCCCATGTAGAATAAGTCAAAATTACTTATGTAAATCTTCTGCCTTCGAAGAGATGAAACCTAACTCCCCACTCATTAAGAGTGGGCCACACACAGTAACTTCCTTCCAAAACGTCTCCTGTGGAAACGAGAGAAAGGCAGAGTAATGCTACGCTGGAGAAACCTGACAAGCACTTCCTCAGCCAGGTGACTAAACTCAGCACCAACAAGGAGGTAATGTTAATAGCATGATGTAATAAAATACGGTACAGACGGCAGTTTAACTTTGTGGGCTTCCTCCCAAGAATATAACCTCGGTCTTAACAGGAGAAAATCTTGAGACTAATCCCAACTGCTGAACATGCCACAAAATGCCTGACCAATACTCTGTCAAGGTAATTGAAAAGAAGAGTCTGAGACAGTGCCACAAGCAAGAGTAGACTGAGCAAACCTGAGAATTAAATGTAATGTGGGATTACAGAACAGAAAAATATCCTTAGGTAAAAATTAAGGAAATCTGAATAAAATTGGACTTTAGTTAATAACATTAATACTGGTTCACTAGTTGAAAAACACACCATACTAATATAAGATATTCCTACCAGGGGAAACTGGCTGTAGATATATAGGAAAACTCTACTGTCTTCGTAATTTTTCTGTAAATGTAAATGTATGCTTCAACTAAAAGTTAACGTCAAAAAAACTTCCAAATATTTTTAGAGTAGGGGAAAATATGAACAAAATTAGAAGTAAAAAGGATTTGCAAATAACAAAGAGAATCACTATTTAAAATACTATATGAGATTTTATGTTCACAAATTTTAAAATCTTGATAAGTGAATACTTTAAAATTTCAGTGAAATAGATGCACTGCCAAAACTGACTCCAGAAGAGCCAGTCAAGTGAAACAGAATAGTAAATGTGAAGGACGTTGAGAAGAGACTGAGCATTGCTTCCAAGTGAGTATTCAAACCAGATGGCTTTTCC
>RJWM01046313.1:0-12375 GCA_004363535.1 Dasyprocta punctata
TGTCCCTGACCTCAGCTAAAAACTGGAAGTTGCCAAAATGGGGGCCCTTTGACTCCCACATATGGCATTTCATTTTCTCCCTGGAAGCCCCTGAGGATGTATCTGGGGGTGCAGGTTGGGATGTCTTCTTGGGCAACTGGTAATCACACTGAACACGTGAGCTGACTTGCTCACACACATACACCCATGCACGCACGCATGCACACACACATGCACTCCCAGGCCTTGTAGCTTCTGAACAAATGTATTTCCAGGTGAAGCCTCACTCAGCCCTCAGTGTGAATTAACCCAGTCTTCAAGACCAGAAGAAGATAAAGGACTTTGGGCATCCAGGAGACAGCCTGAGACACAAGGTCCTGAGATTACAAAAGCCAGCTGAGGGAAAAGAGCTCAGAAAGGGAAGGTTCCAGCCAGGAAAAATGAGTAAATAGTAAGTCAAGGGCAGACAGAATGGCTCAAATGAGGGAAGAAACCACCAGGCCCCAGAAGAGAGAATGAAGGCTGGGTCAGAAACAGCCATGGCCCATGACAGGGCCTAAAGGGACTGCTAAGTCCCATACCATACTCACCCCCCTCAGCATTTATTTGGCACTTGGTCACCTCTTTAAAGGGTTTGGCCTTGCACACTTGGTCACCTCTTTAAAGGGTTTGGCCTTGCCTGTTTTATAAAAGTCACCCCTTGGCTTGACAAGATTGCAGAAGTAAAAAGGGGAGTAAGGAAGTTTTTCTGAGCTTGTTTTGATATCTACACAACAACAGCAGGGACAGTCTGGGCAGTTGCAAACTAATTTTGGTTGCCCATTCAGGCACCTTCCTCACCTGTCATACACAGGAAAGGACGCACTTGTGTGAGGCACCCTGGGTCTGACCATGGGCATTTTGCCCACTCTTAGGTGACCTTCATTAACGTACTCTGAAGGAGGCAGTACTGCTCCTTCATTTTATAACTGACAGCACTGAGACACATTAAGTACACTTGGGTAGATGAGTTTTTTTCTCCAAAAAAATGTGGTTTTCAGGTAGTGGTCCTGGATTCAGAAGCCAGGTTTGACTTGCTGAGAAGTTCGGAGCCTGATGCAACTCCCATGTCTCATCTGTGCCACTTCCTTATGGAGATGAGGTATACTTGATCTTTGAGTTGTTCCATCAACTCTCACCACTAACAGTGATACAGCTCCTACACTTGACCTGGCATAAAGGAAAAATCATTGCCGATATAATACATTATGGATGGGGGAACTAGATTTGGCAGGCAGGAAGCTCACCCCAGGGGGGTAGTATGGAGTCTCACCTATCACTATTGCTTGCCCAGGATTTGCTCTCTTTCCAGCTTTGTTCTTCTCTAGACCATGAGAAACAGCTGGCAGAAAATCCTTCTGGAAGTAGTACTTTCCTTCCAGGAATTCTGTGAAACTAGACAATGCTTTTGCTTCTAAAATGTCCCATTTTCCCTTCCACTTGTAGCATTCCAGAGAGAACCCTGAAATCATGTTCTAGTCTTAGACATAGCTGCATCTGATGACAGATTTGTAAAATGTGCTTATTACCTTTGCTTTTCTACCTAGTGAGTTGGTTTTGACTTACCCTGTTTTGTTTCTCTAGCTCTGTATGACTTTCTCTCCCTCCCTGGTGTATGATGGACCTGCAGGGAGACCTGAATTTGTTCCCTCTCTTCCTTTTCTCACTAGGAGAATTTCATTCTCTTGACTCATTCTTTCATTTCCTCTTTAATCATTTGTGTCCTTGCTTGGCCACTTCCAGTTTTTTCCTTTTTGCTCTTTGCAGACTTTTATGGCACCTGCTGAGTCTCCTGAACCCATTATGTCTAGGGCTCATCCTGTGGATACTTTCACAATGAGTTTTTTCATTGTGTCTTCAGCTTCTACAAAGCAATTCCAGGGATCCTGAGCATTATGGAATGTAGACGCCTGGCCTGTTTACCCCTTCCTTTTCTCAGGTAAATGCCCTCAGAGTTCAAAACCTCTTCCTCTTCACATATCCAATGGTTATATTGAGAGGTCAATAAAATTCTCAAAGCCTCTTCTCCATTTCAGGTCATTCTCCCAGCAACACCAGTGAGGAGGACTTCTGGTGAGAGGCATTGTAGGAAGCACAAAACAGGTGCCTGCTTTATAGAAGTATTGATTCTTTCATTCCATCAGCTGTTGCCAGAAAAAGACCATAGATAAGTAAGACAGGCTGCTCCCTTGTGAAGACTTCCTTGTAAACGTGTATGGATTTGTCAAACCGAATTCCCAAAAAGTGCCCCATGTATCCACAACCCTCTGTGTGTGGGAGGGTCTGTTTCTCTACAAGCTCAGCAGCATCTAAAGAGAAGATTTTGGTCAACAGTTTCAGCAACTCCTGAAAGAGAAGGATGGTATCTGTCCTCCATTAGCCCAAGTTCCTGGGCTCCAGGTCTTCTCTTCCTTATGGGCAATAAGAGGAGATGAAACGAGGTCAGAACTCCTTGGTACACACTTCCACAGCCAAGATTCCCCTCCCCAGCCAGGGTCTCCTCTGTCTGATGGCTTAACTTCTCTTCTTCTGCTTCTCCTTACATTATCCAAATCTGAAGAAGACTTCTCTATCTACTGCAGAGACACTGCCATTAGTAAACTGCTACAGACAGAATTTACCTTTTTCTTCCTGAACAGTTTATAGACTTTCTATCAGATTCATCACACCAGTTGTGGTTAAACTTACTCCATGAACATCTCTGAAAAGCTTGCCCTGCATGTTTGCCAGCCCCCTATTCCTTCCTCACCTTGAAGATTTCTGTTGATTTCCTATACTCCCTGTAGTCTCATCCTGATTCTTGGCACTGACCCTATGGCACTTGTCAGTTTTATACTCTCCAAAATTGATGCCCTCCCTCTTGGTTTGGACAGACATTCTTGCTAGTACAGAATTCCATGGCTGCAACCTACACATCTTTTAAGAAAGGACTTTTATAGCTGTTTGTATTCATCAGCTAAGGAATTCCCACAATCCTTAGCCTATAGCCACCAGCAATAGCCAAGCTCCTGGGGCATCTTCCAAGGTGAGGTCCATGGACCTAAGAGATCCATTCTCACATGGTCAGTAAGCCCTGGCCTGAGATTCTTCCTGAACAGCCTGTCCACTTGTCTGGATTTTGACAAAGAGGTTGAGAGATGGTGCGTGTTGGAAGGAAGGCAGTGGTGGAAGAGCTCCCTAGGATACAATATGCAGGGCATCTGGTCTCAAGCCCTGCCAGGGTGGAGTCTGGCACTGTGAGTGTGAGAGATAGGACAGTACCT
Organism: Dasyprocta punctata; assembly: GCA_004363535.1. Taxonomy (NCBI): domain Eukaryota; kingdom Metazoa; phylum Chordata; class Mammalia; order Rodentia; family Dasyproctidae; genus Dasyprocta; species Dasyprocta punctata. The sequence continues at coordinate 3,282 of RJWM01046313.1, forward strand.
AAAGACGAGGGCCATGGTGACTGGGCAGCAGGGTCTGCAAGAAGAGCTCTAGAGTCAGGCAGCAGAAAAGGAAATTAAATCTCCTACCAATAATAACCTTTTCCAGCTAATCCACCCACCCTCTTTTTTACTTTTATGGTTTAGTTTTTTTTAATCTTGAAATAATTAAAGGTTGATGGAAAGTTACAAAGATAAGACAAAGATGTCCCCTATACCCCTCATCCAAAAGTTGTCAATACAACTATAGTACAAAATCAGAACAAAGAAAAATGGCACTGGGTCACTTTGTGTATATATTTCTATGCCGTTTCCTCACATGTGGATCCATGTAACCACCACAGCAAATGATACAGAACTGTCCCATTGCTACAAAGAACGTAACTGCTCTTTTTATTGGGTTCTAACAGTGCTCTGTGTATATGTTAAACACATCTTGTTTACTTCCTGTATCACTGGTGACTGTTAATTATGATATGTCAGCTTGACAGGATTAACAAAAGCCTAATGAAGTACACTTCTGTGTATGTCTGTGTAGTGTTTCTAGAGATGATTGGCATGAGAAGGAAGAACCCCCTTGATTGTGGGTAGCACTAAACAATAGGTTTGTAGCCTGGATGGGATGAAAGGGAAAGAAGGAGGGAAGTCAGCTTGCATTTGAAAAGCTCCATTCTGTTCGAGTGGGTCTGTCATCCCCTGTGGATATCAGCCTCTAGTTTTTTCAGCCTTTCAGTGCAGACTAACACCAGCAACTCTCCGGGAAGCTTCCCGGCCTTTGTATTCAGACCAATGTTGCATCCTTGATCTGCTATGTTCTGTGGCTTCTGGTTCCTTAGACTGAGAAACTACTATTTTTTATTCTACTGTTTCTGTTCCTTCAGAGTACCCTAACCAATACAACACTCTACCAAATAGGGTCTTGAAATACCTCCATTTCACACACCAGAAGAAGCTCAAGATGGTCACATTTCTTATCCATGTCTCACTGTTAGTAAATAACAGAGGACTCAAGTTGGAGTCTTGGTGTCCCCAATACATAGTCAAGCACACTGCACTGCTCTGGGGTGTGGATCATGAGGCTCCTTTATCTAGACCTGTTGGCATCGAGCTAAGTTGAACTCATTCAAGAGAACATCATTCTTACATTTGTCTTCTGCAACATCATCATTGAACTTGGAGGCTCTTTTAGTTCCTATTAACAAACTTTTAGTGTAGAAAGTGGTTTGCTGCAAATAACAGAACAATCTAATTTAAGGAGAAGATAGGAGTATCAACCCTAACTGAGAGAATGAATTTGATAGAGAAGCAGATCAAGTAAGACCACTCCAGTATAGCAAAGAGGGGATCCATGGAGATGTGAGAGCCAGTGACCTGCACAGAAGAAGGAGGAGCCTGAGAGCCATGCAGCAGCAATTTTGGAATGGCACTGTCACAAAACCTCTGGGGAGGGAGCAGGAGCACCTGGAAAGCACAGCATGAAGGGGCTATATCTCTGCGTTGCTCCTGCAAGACTCAATTTCTTCCCCACACTTCAGCAATGGTGCCATCAGAATAGCCTCATGAGACATCTGTCTCAATTTCTGTCTCAACTATTTCATTCTGCAGAAGAACTTTCCACTTGCAGCAGAATTTGCCTCTAAGATACCAAAACAGGATGCTGTGTTTCATGCCTACTACTTTAGTCAGCCTAGCCTGAGAAAGAATCATGAACTGTGAGCAAATCCAGCATACTGGAGCCAAAGAATGATTCTCCAAAACAGTGAAAAATGGAATTTGTTTTAACTCATCATTGACAGATTTATGGATTTATAGTATGAACTGAGGGAGTCTCATTCCACCATTCCCAGGCTGTAAAGGTCCATTCTTAGAACTGTGAAATTATCCTTTCTGAAACACAAAATCCTTAATGAGTTACCACTTAGTGAATCTCTTCCCTGGTGTAAGTTCCCTGCAAGGCAAGCAGGTAGCCTCACCTCTTTGGTTGGTTAAGTTCTTTGTTCTTTAACAATTTCTTTCAATCACAAAATCAATTCAGAATACAAGTGAGATGATCATGTGTATTTTAGGAAAAATCTCCAATACTTTTTCCATTTCTATCTCTTCTTCACAGCATGATTTGTTTACCTTGAATATAAATTAATTGTAACACATCATACCTGATCACAACCATGCTGTTGATGGGTTCAGCAAACCTCATCTTTTTCCCTGCAGGACTTGCCATGTTGTTAAAGTCAGCTGCATAATGTCTGAGACTCTGGTAAGATGACTGTAGTCAGGATCTCTGAGGTAGTCGGTGTGCCTGCTAGCAGAATGTCACTCATTTTGAAATGTTTTAAGGTAGCGGAGCAAGATAACTGCTATTCAGCGAGATGGGGCTTTTGGAAGTGGCTTGATGGGGCCATTCATGCAACCATTACTTACTCATAACTTTTCTACTTTTGTTTTATGGCTACAAAATTTTACAGTTACATGTTAATCACATTTCCTACTTCCCTCTCCACTGAGCTCAGCTCAGCCAGTGATAAGTTTAAACGCCTCCTCTCAGCATGAAGCAAGGATGCCTGAATTCTTAGTTGACAGCAGCTTGCAGACTTGGAAGCTTTTCCTTCTGTTATCCTGAAGAATGTGGGCTTGTTTGAGGTCAGGATGCAGGAAGTATCTGTGTTGGTCCAACCCACTGAGACCCCAGGGAGCTATATTTCAGCAGCAAGAAAAATGTATAGTTCCTGCTCCTCCTTGCAAGTCCAGATGTGCACATGCTGAAAAGGCAGCATGCTGAGAAGTGGTCGAGGCGAACACCAAGGGCAGCTGCTTTTCAGAAGCTAGGCCTGTAATTTGGCACCAAGTACCTCTCCTGCTGTTTGTCTGGAATTGACATTGCCACTTGGGATGTTTTTAGATAAGCTGTAAATCTCTCCCTGCCTCTGATTTGATCCAACAAGCTGGCAATGCACAGTGGGCTACCAGTAGGTTGGACCCTCCATGGGGTACCTCCAGCCGCCCTTCTAAGTGTGAATTATAGCCCCAGGGCATCCATCATTACTTGGTATTTTACATCTGGAATTGTCACCTATGCTGAAGGGCAGGAGGACTTAAATGTACAGCAGACTTATTAGTTCACTCAGCTACGATCCCAAAATTCCACAGAAAAGAATATAGAAAGAGCTCTCAGATGTGAACTCCAGAGGCCCAGGAGATGCTGGTATTGGTAGGAAATGAATGCTTTGCTTCCACCTCTGAAAGCAACTGATAAACAAGTGGACACTTCAAATTCCATGAGGAGACAGCCTTGATGGAGTACGTAATTTAAGTTACTACTGTTCCTCTTTTTTCAAGTGATGACACCAAGTTGTTCCTGTCTCAAGACAAGAGTGTCTCCCTATAATCTAACATTTCTTAAGAGTTTTACTGTGACCCTGGTACACTAAACTTCTGACTCAATTCTCATGCTAGCCTATGCAATAGGTTGTGATCCACATTTTAATGAAGACTATGCTGAGGCTCCAAGAGGAAAAAAATAATGTGCCTAAGACCCTTCCACTAGTTAATAGCAGCATGGATGTTCAAACCATACCTTCTCCTTTAAATATCTCAGACTGGATGATTTAGTCAACAGACATTCACTTCTCATAGCTCAGAGGCTGAAAGTCCAAAATCAAGGCTCTCTTCAATTCAGCTCCCAGTGTGAGAGAGCTCTGCCCAGCTTGCAGATAACTCCCTCCATGCTGTGTCCTCTCACAGCATTTCCTAGTACACTCAAGGAGGGAAGGATGGAGAGAGAGATCTGTTTCTCTTCTTATAAGGGCACTAATGACATCAGTCAGAGTCCAAACTTATGACCTCATTTAAGCTTAATTACTTCCTTAGAGGCCTTATCCCCAAGTACAGCCACACTGAGGTAGGGTTTTGACATGTGAATGGGATGGGAAACATCCAGCGCCTAACAGCGGGATACCAATTCCTATTCCATGAGGGTGTGCTGAGGTCATGTATGAAAAACCCCTAATAAGCAGCTCAGTGTGAAGTAAACAGTTGTCTTCCTTATACTGAGAGAGAACACCTGGCTGAAGACTGGGGTAATGAGCTGAGGGCTGGACCCAGGCCATGCATTCAATGAGGGGTAGAGGTCTGGCTGGAGAGGGAACATATGGGTCACGAATTGTTGTGAGCCGTGTGTGGGCTGTGACTGAGGTTCCAAGGATTCTCAAGGAAGAAAAACGGCCCTAAATCTCCCCTCTCCTTTCCTATTTATTAATTTATTTATTATGACTTTGACTTTTCAGCTATACAGATTAGGATTAAATGAGATTATAGTGGCCACATTATATAGTGTCTAATGTTCCAGTTTCTCAGTCCATCTACCACAAATTCACCCCATCCCTTTCTAAATAGTGCCCATGTCAAAGAAGTCACCACTTCCTCAGCAGGTCCACTCTATTTTTGAAAATCTTGGATTGATGTAAACCATATCCCTCTGTGGGTAAGGTCAGTCCTTTAGAAGATATAGAAAATGAATTTCTCCTGCTCAAATTTACAGATATCTTATCTGTTCTTCATGTCTGGTGTTTCCTTCCATATTTCAATCCTTAAAATGATCTAGTCACTTCCTGAGATACATTTCATTTCTACACCAGCAGCTAATTCTAGTTAGACAAGCTTGCATTCACTGAATTCAAGTCCTTATTAACTGTCTCCTATAATTCTTTCTGAGTGTTAAATCTACTATTCATTCCCTTAAAGATGACTTATTGGGCATTCTCTCTGTGCCGAGACCCCTTAAGGCACAAGGGATGCAATTCTGAGTAACATGAGCAAATTCCTCACCACACAGGGTTTATAGTCTAACAGGAACAATAAATAATAAACAAAAAACAGATAAGAATACTAGATAAGAAATGTCATGAAATAATAACATTTTCTCTCACAGTCAACCTTCAGTTCTAAAGTATAGTGAGCACTTACTTTGAACAAGGCAATGGCTAATTATGGAACTAATAATCTATGGTTTTAAAAAATTGGCTTCATAGGACTTTTTGTCCTCTGATCCACACAAAAAACTTTAAAATAAATAGAGACATTATTTTGATTATTAAACCCATTTTGCAAACTGAGAAAATGACTTATTTTAGCAGTAACACAACCATCGAGTGTGTGGGAACTTGCAGCCCTCTGACACTAATGCTCTGGTCACAGATCTGCACTGTTCAAATGCACAAGACTGCTGATCCCTTTTCCTTTTTCCCAAGCCATTAGCAGTATTACAGGCCGGTTTCTAACATATGGGTGCATTCAGATATTTATGTGATGTCTTTGGTGGTTTGGAAAACATACCCTGCATCTTGCTGTAGTCATCAGCTTTGTAGCAAGGACCCTGCCTTACTGTAGGAAGGCAAGAAAAGGCTGGTCAGCATCAAGAGACTCCATTACAGAGCAGGGTCTGGTTTCCACATCAGGACAGGCAAAAGAGACATCTGGAAGGTCACGGCCACTCAGTTAACAGCCAGGATTTGATGGTGGCTGAGTGCAGGCACAGAGCACCTTGTAAGGGGGTCAACAGCACAGCTGTGGGGGGAACCATCATACTGGACCAGTGTGCTGTGGGAGCTTTGGAGATCTGCAGAATGAGGTGTCTCCTGGCAATAGAGGAGGCAGTGTTTGGAAGTGTGTTAAATGAGGTGGCAAAAAAATTCTTCTCTTCCATGTCTGAGCATTTTTCTGGCTGCTCAGTCCTTGTTAGAACTCTCAGTTCTTTCTTCCTTCTCTGCCTACTCATGTAGGAACAACCCCCAAAACAATGTTCTCACCTGTTGTAGGGTTTCTCAGAAATAGTCTCCTTTGAAAATCCTACACAAAACTTGTTTTACTCATTCTCTAATCTTTTTAATCATTCTTCTATGTGACCTCTTTATGCCACCTATGAACACAGTTATATACTGGTCCCTTGTGTTTATAGGTAACAACCAGTTACCTAGACAGGGACCAAACAAACAGCAGGGGGACACCCTGAGGTGGTGCAGGGGTCTGTCAGAGATGCCACATAGAATACAAGGATGGCAGGAAGTGGGCTCCATGCAAGGGACCTCACAGAATAGGAGGAAACTAGCTTCCCAAGGGAGAGTGAGACAATGCTGTAGGATGGAAGAAAACATAAGCTTTTCATTTTTCATGTTTCTTGGACCCCCAGTAGATTATCCTTTCCAAAGCAGCCTGGTCACAGTAGCAGAGATTCAGGGGTCTGAGCTGTGGTAATTATTATTATTAAGGCCTGGAGGCCTCTGAGTCTGTGTCTATCATGCCCTAGGTAGTTACATCATGTTTTTCAATAGTGACCATCATGACTTGTCTTCAAAACAGTGTAAAATAAAAACAAGGGGAGTACAAAACAAAGTATAAATGTGAGCTAGGATGTCCAATTCAGACAGCCTTTGGTTTGTTGTATGGCATTTGATTTTTTTTCTTTAACTAGTTATGTGTGACTTTAGCCATGTGAGCCTGCTTCCTAGTCTGTGGCATGACTGAGCTGGAACCAGTGACCCCACCACCACCACCAAGGTACCATTGAGTTAGAAATACTGAGTTCCTGTGAACAGACATGCAAGAAGAATGAGAAGGCCGAAGAATGCTTGTAAAGAACTCTTTTTTTTTTTTTTTTTTTTTTTTTGCGGCACTGGGGATTGAACTCACAACCTTACGCTTGCCAGGGCAGGCGCTTAAGCTGCTGAGCCAAACTCCCCAGCCCTGGTTTTTTTGAGGCAGGGTTGCACTATGTAGCTCAGGCCGGCCTTGCGCTCGCGTTGTAGCACAAGCCGGCCTCGAACTCACAACGCTCCACCTACCTCAGCCTCCTGAGTGCTGGGATTAAAGGCGTGTGCCACCACGCCCGGCTTGTAAAGAACTCTTTAAGGATTCTAGATATTTCTAGATCTTGCTAATGTGCCTTCTTTTAGTACTACATTTCTCAGCTTCTGTTTCCACACATGAATTGTCCAAGGTAGCACCTGCCACAGCACTAGGACGAAAAGCCTAGGATGTTGGCCATTCTGATTACTCACCAAATTGATCTTGAACCCATCACATCATTCCACTCTGCTCTGCATTCCTTCATCTCTTCCTCATCTCATGTGTTCTCTGCTATTTACCTTGACACATCTCTGACTCATAGCTGTCTGTTGTTCACATGGACCTGAACGTGTTCTTTTTCCTGCCTCTGGACTCCTTGTCCCACCAGTTGTGTTCAGCCTGGGATTGACTTTGTTTCTGTTGATCCAGGTCATGCTCAGCTCAAACCCTGAGACTTACCCTGTACTGGCCAATGCAACCAACATCCATGCAGAAGGAATTGAGCAACAGATTTACAAAAGAATTATGCGCATAAGGCAGGAGGGTCTTTCTGCCACTTCTTTGAAGAGGAAAATCAATTCAACAAATATTTATTGGCACTTACTCTGTGCAAGGCATAGACTGTATATTAAAAAGAGAAATGGTATGGCCTTGAGGTGGTGGAAAAAATAAAAACATGGTTCCGCCAATTTGTAAATGTCGAAGTGAGTACAGGGAACAAGGTAGGCTCCATAAAGCACTTGTCCAATTCGACCAACATCTCTATTTATTCCACAGTAAGAATAATGACAGCTTAACAGATATGTCATCTCTTTGGACAGCAGTATGACTTCTCTCCTAGGAGCCAAACAATGAGCCAAAGCAAGAAGTGGCTCCGTGCCTAGGGGAATGAGCTGGGTGGGGAGAAGGCAAGCTGGGAGGCAGGTAGGCAGGTGCCGCTGGAGTTGAGCTCCAGAGGAAGTGGCTTCTGAGGTTGAAGCACCAAGGTCAGGTTAGCTGGAGAAGCCTGTGCTGATTATTCCTCCTTGGCCACCTGCCCTGGAGGCTCTCTGTCATTCTACCTTTGGCACCAAATTTGACCTCATGTAGATCTCGGGTATTCTTTTTCCTTCACAGAAGAACCTGCTAGCCACACTTACTGAGCACAGGAAACTAAGAGATCATTCCAGACTTCTCAGACAGTATTTGTCTGATAGAAATTAGCAATAGAAATAAAAAACAAAGCAGACAGTACTTAGGCTCCTTGGAGAATAAGCATTTGGGCTAAGATCAGGTTCCTGCTAGGACATCACACAGAGTCACAGAACTGCATCTGAGCCTTAAGTCCCTGATGCCATTTCCCAGAAAATGACACCCTACCCAACCTAAGTACCAATCCTGGCCACTGGTTATTACCAGTGCTGGTTTACCAGGCAATCCTCAGGCAGCAGTGCTTACCAGCATCTTCTTCCTAAATGTTCCTTTCTCCAGTAATTTCCGTTAGGTGACCATGGCTTCTGCTCCTCAAAGCCATCATGAACAAGGGAGGTTCCTAGCATTTTTACTGCCTGATACTCTAATGCAAGATTAAGAGCTCCTAAAGTGCAAGAACCAAATTGAATATTTGAAATGCTCTTTAAATTATGAAAGAAATACAAGCTCACTGCACAAAACTCAAAACCACAAGGAATCAGGCACAACCTCTCTTCACCCCTTCCCCAAAGACAACCCTTACTAACTTTTAGACTTTTTATTATACATTAACATTAATCAGGCTGTGGGTCAGTCCAATCTCCACTTTTAAAAGGCTCTTTCTAACTGCAGGTTAGAGAATACACTGAATGAACCAAGGATAAAAACAGGAAGTCCTCCCCAGCCAAGGTGAAAAATAAATGCCGCAGAGACAAGGTGACAGCACAGGGGATGGAGCCAAGGGGTCATATTCAGTGTGTTTTGAGCCAGTAGAACCAGTAAATAATTGCTGAGTGACTCACTGGAGCAATGTGTGGGGCCACCTTCCCACTGCTGCTCTCCTCTTTTGTCCACATTCCCCCTGGTAATGATCAGAAAACCGAAAACTCTATAAATAGACTTGAGCTTCCCCTCACCTGCTGCCTAAACAGGGTCCCTGGCCGGCAGAAGAGGACAGGACAAGAAGCACTCTTCACCAGACATAGGGGAAACGTTGCCTGTTAACTCCCTATTTTTAAACCCTGAGCACTTATTAGAAAGTTACTCCTCAGCATACAAGGATATTTACTTCTTCATGGTTTCCAAA
>RJWM01046314.1:0-12372 GCA_004363535.1 Dasyprocta punctata
CAAATCATGGAGAATTCAGCCTAAGGAGACCTCTGGTAGGAAAGGCGATGTCATGATCTACCTCCAGTCAAGTTTTCAGTGTCTGCTCGTTAGAAATAAAATGTCTAACACTGTGTTTTCCTTACTCCTGAGATAATTTGTTGCTCACCCTAGGATAAAACAGTGTATCTTAGCTTGCCCTAGGAAGGGATGTGGGCTTCAAAGAGCTGACAACGTGGAGAAAGTCACACAGGATGAGAGGAAACCTGCATGTGTGTTACTCCTGAAGACAGCACCTTTCAAACACTGCGTTTCACAGCCCTCACCATTATTAGCCCTCAGTAGTCATATCCCTCGATATTCCTGCCATACTTTAATATTTACACACACACACACACACACACACACACACACACAGAGTCAAGGAACATGGCCATGGACATTATGAAAATATTTTCTGCTTGATATAGAAAGGCTATGAAAACCACTGCCTACATTAAAAAAATAAGATTGAATTTCACTTTTCTTATTTATATCCAGCCCAACATAAAAATGAAGTCCTATGTCACCTATTTAATATTGTTAGATCATGGAAAATGGTTGAATGAGAATAAATCAGCTTTAGAGAAAATACATGCTTTGTCTAAGATTACAGGGTGAATAGGTCTTGGTAGCAGGGCAAAGAAAGATCCAGGAGACTCATTAAAGCATGTATGTCACTACTGAGAGCAAGTGTGCTGATTTCAGCTTGGGAGAACAAGAGCCCCAGAGAAAAATGCCACCTCCCTGTGACTCCACTTGTCTCACCTCGGTCACCTGCCTTGGTGAAGTCAGAGCATCTTCCCAAGGAAGGCTGCTTTGGGCTGGAACATCCCTGGTGTATCACGTGCCATTATGTGACTTTGGGCAAATCACTTGAACTTTCTGAGACCCAAGTTCCTCATCAGAATACAAGGATAGCCCAGTAAATCCAAGCTGGAGTGTCAGAGGAGTGGTGAAGTCCAACACATAGAGGTGTTAGAGAGGGAGCTATGTTGCCATAAAAGGGAAAGAACTGATGAGTATGACCATGGTTTAGGGGAGAGGCTGAGATACACTTAAGCAAAAGCGATAGGTGCTTCCTTTCCAATGGTTTTCAATGGCAAGCACTAGACCCTCTTTCTGAAGTGATCTCTGGCCTTTGTAGCCCACCTGGACCATATGCTACAGACCTAAAATGTGACAGAAACAACAACTCTAAAGCATGTTCTGTAGTAATTCCTGGTGAACTAAACCCCAGATGCACCCATCAAAAACCTACCTGACATCACACACTATTTGATATCACTTACCTGATGGCTCCTTTTTTCCTTGACAAGCCTGGGCCCTTTGACCTTAGATTCTCACCCTTCCTCTCATGCTATCCATCTCATGGGTGACTCAGTTTCTCAGAGAGGCCACGCAGCCCCCCTTAGATTCTGCTGTGCCTTCTCAGTGCCCTCTCTTTTTTTCACCTAACCTCCAACCGAGATGAGAGTTGTTTCACTCCATGGTCTTTTTCTGCAGATAGGGAGTGAGGGATCACTGTAAGGAAAATGGGAAAGAAGAAGATCTGTTTCATCACATCTCTGAGAAACTGAGACCTTTCACATTCAAAGAGTGGCCTCCTCTTAGAGGGGTGATTTCTCTGCTCAAGTAGCACAAGTTTCTCTCACAACCTAAGCTCTGGTGTCTTATACCTGTACCATTCCATGACACCATTGCAGACAGCAGGGAGGCAAGACTGGGGGAGGCTTCCCATGTGTGACCACATAGTCTCCCTAGCCTAACTCTTACAGCCAGCCCAAAGTGTGAGAGCTACTTCACCCCACCACAGGGACAGAATATCATGGGGTGCAGTGAGTTTCTCACAGGCGTCATACAGCCACTTGGAGAGGACCCACTCTGCTTGCATTCACTTTATTCCATGGGTCAACCAAAAAGATAGAGAACATCTAGATGTCCCATGCATGGAAATCCCACTTCTTTTCTACTTCAGAGCCCACGATCCATCCCATATTCCCCTTTCTAGCTCAGAGATACTCGAGACTTGCTCTCCTTTTCTCCAGCTTTCAACCCAGAAACCCCTTCTCATGCTCAGCCCATTATCCACTCTAAGTAGAAGGATGCAACTGCTCTGCAGTCCATCTAGAGCATAACCAGGGCTGCACCTCTGAGGCACAGGAGGTAGAGCTGGTTTCTTCCCCACCAGCTTCTTCACAATTTGAATGTCTCTGCTCTAAGGTCCTATCATGGACTGAACTGAATCCCCCTAAAACTCATATGTTGAGATGCTAATCTCCAGTGTCACTATGTTGAGACATAGAGTTTCCAAAAGATAATTAAGGCTCAATGAAATCACATGGTTAGCGCAGTAATCCTGTAAGAAGAAGAGGTGTCAGATGTGAGCGGGAGACCTAAGAGGACAGAGGCAGAAGAGAGCTGCCTGCGAGCCAAGGAGAGAGGCCCCAAAGGAAACCAGTCTTCTTATTCCTTCATTTTGGGCTTCTAGCCTTCAGAACTGTGAGAAAAATAAATGTGTGCTGTTTAAGCTTCCAGTCTGCTGGCATTTTTGCTATGGAGCTGTAACAGATTAATATAGACCCGTCAGACTGCATGCACTGGCAAGGATGCTGAGAAGGTCATTAGCAGATATAAGACACCTCTGGAGTTCAGTCATTTTAGGCCCACTTGGACCCTCCAGGTTCCAAACAAGACCCAATCTCTGTCATGTAGCTTCTGACACTGCTCTTGGGTGATGACTAAGGACTTTTTTATTGCAAAGGTTTTATGCTAAGATGTGCTGAGCTGATTTACAAAATTTGAAACTTACTTTTCAACTCAGTAACAAATTGAGGGCCCTTTTTCATCTCCCCCAAATGATGGCTCACCTGGAACCTACAAGAAATCAGAAGAAGCTAGAAATTTGACTCCTGGCAACATCTACGTGTGTATTAGGACACTCATATTTGGACTCCATTATCTTTTCATTGCAGATGGAAATTCTCTAGTGTATTATGAAAGTAAGGTTGTGAATTCCCAAGAGATGACACAAATGTAGACACTTTTAATCCCTCTTAATTTCAATACTTCCCATTGGAGCAGATCTTCTTCTCTCCACTCTGTCATGATTCAGACAAGGAACCAGTGAACTGAAAAATGTTCCTACAGAGCCTCTGAGGTAAATAAAGTCTCTCTTATCCTGTGTGGGACAGCATTTACACATATTAAAATTGTCTTGCTCCAGTTTTAGCTGTGCAGTCTCAAGGGTAAAAATTCAGAGCTTTCTAATTCTGAGGGTTTTCTGTTTGGAATCACTTCTGCATAGAGCTCCTTCTTTTGCGAGTAATGGTTTCACTGAATGAAGTGTTTACAAGGGTCACGGCCTCTGCCTTTCAGCTAATGGATTGCATCATACTTAAATTTGAATCCATCAAAGCCGTCCCCCAGCACTCTGAGCACCATGAGAAGTACTTCTAAGGCAATTGCAACTACTGTCTGAGCATTGGATTTATCTCCAGAAAATGCCATAAATGGACAGTTTTTATTTATCATGCCAAGAGCAGGGCTTCGGTGATGCTGAAGAAGGCTTGCCTCTTCAAGTTGTATTTTCAAATTCACAAAAGATTCACAAGGAGGCAAAGGGCAGTTCTGTCGCTCCTCTGTAAACCACATACCCTCACTCACATCTTGATTTCTCTGCAGTATACTGTATACATAGCTGGTAGGGATAAAAACATCCTTTCCTTAAGGATTTTTTCTGTTCTCCTTTCCCCATTGCTGTCCTGTCTCTTAAAACACATATAGTCCTTTGTCTCTGGGTTCTTGAAGATATTTGCATCCATTCCATTCAAAGGTTTCCAGGTAAAAGGATTAGTTTGGGGAATGAGTCAGACAACTACAAGACACTGAGACCTTTCCAAGTCCCAATATTGAAGTCCTCTTAGGGTATCTCCTATTACTATGTTATATATCTGACTCTTTTCTCCATTAAAATACCACCTCTCTTCACTCACAGTGGCCACTACTCAGGATGGAGAAATAAAATTAAGAAAACACATACATATACATAATTATGTAGAATTTACAATGTGTTTACTACATACCAGACATTGAAAAGAGCTTCAGAAACATTATGCTGATAATATCCACAAACAATCATATCATTCCCACTTTTTGGAGGAATAGGAGACTCAAGGACCACACAAGTTCAAAGTGACAACCAGTTTGAGATCACTATTGTGGTCTGTGAACAAGAATTATGACAGTCATGCACTACATGTAATACTGAGGCTTGTCATCACAAGAGTTACGATTCAGGGGAAAATGAAGTGATTTGGAAGTACAAAGTCAGGTATTTTCTTCTTAATCCAGGTCAGATATCTCAACCAAGGGTGAACTGCATCGTCTCCAAGGGACATTTGGCAGTATCTGCAGACGTCGTTTGGTTGTTGTAACTGGGGACTTCTAGTGGCTGTAGTGGAGAGAGGCCAAGGGTGCTGCTAAGTCCTGCAGTGAACACCATGTCCCCTGAGCAAAGAATTATCCAGCCCAGAATGTCAGCAGCTTCAAAGCCCAGACACCAGCTCTAAGGGATCTGTCGGCTTGGCATGCTGCCCTCTTTCTCCCCACCACACCCTTTGCAGATTTTGATTCCGTATGTCCATGCTGACTGGCTTACGTTATGTTATGCTTGTGCTATGAGGGACCCTGAGTGCTTTTAGGAAGCAGAGAGAGTGTAGCTAAAGAACAAACTGACTTTCAAAGATTCTCCTGAGGGACTCAACACTCTGAAGTCTCTATTTTGGGAGCAGCAACCCGGCGGGGCAGCTGTCTGGCATTTACACAAGCATCACTCTCAAGATGGGTGCTTCCTGCAATGCTGTTCCAAGAAAGTGGCTGGGGGTAGGGAACGTGGTTACCCTGGAACATGCCGTTGCAGTGAGAAATTTTAAAAGGGGGGGAAAATCAAAATAACAAACCTGTAACCTGATGCCAGCCTTATGGATTCCTCACTAACCATAAGTCAAGAGAAAGAGCAATATTTTCCAGCATACTCAGAGGGCTGGCTCTCTGGGGATTAGAGGAATGGAGGAGACAATACGGAGGAAATGTATAGTTCTGGGCTTCTAAAAATCAAAGTTAAATTAGCCCAGACATAAATTCAATTGATTTCAGTAGCAACACCCATGCCCCAACCATGTGTACACTGAACAAGCCCACCCTGCAAGTCAGAGAGGGAAAGCAATGAAGATCTTTGTTTACATTAGAGGACCCACCCAGTAAGTCTTGAAAGCAAGCTATCAACTGAAGAAAATACTTTAATTGGCCTTTGAAATATCCTTATAGAGGCAAAATCAATTTAGTTAGAGTGTTGCCTAGTTGGTCTTTGGTTTTGGCAGTTCATTATGCTGTCTTAATGCCATAAGGATAATTAATCATTATGTCAGCTTCTTTAAAATTATTCCAGGTCTTATGCCATTCCAGGTAAAGATTATTTATATCTTTGAATGTTCTTAACTGCTTCATGTCAAAGGAAAATAGGGAATGAGCTATCATTGTTACCTTACTTAATATCTTTTTACATCATAAAGTTTGGGCAAATTTTTCCCATATACTTCCTTCCCACTCTTGTAAAACTCTCCTTGTAATTCAGGGACTAACTCAGATACAATTCCCACCCCACCCCACAAGGAACTCTTCCCTCCTTTCTCATCCATGCTACCTAATGTACTTTTTTCCCAGTTACATTGCAGCTTTCTTTACTGAGCATTTCTGGTGATTAGTTTACTCCACATGATATTATTTGTGTCTGTTCCTGAATTTAAACACCCTCCATGAGAGAAAATATTTCATGCATTTTGCAGCCCAAGAAACTGAGAGGGTAGTAATCATCCAATAAAGATTGATTAAATTGCATGAAATCGTATGGATTTCATCCAAAAGAAATTGTTCTCCGTGTTACTCTCTTGGTTTGTGTGAAACAGTTTGTTCATCTTGATAATCATGAGAACCAAACCTCAGTCAGAACAAGTCGTTCTAATGTTTTCCCTGCTCTAGACATAATCTGGAATTTCAGTAGATGCTAGCAAATGGGCAAAATATTTTCGGAGGTATATTCTGCCTTAGATCAGGACCACATCAGATGACACAGGCCCAACCAGGAAAATAATGTGCTGGATATTTGGCCTGACTGTAGGTGTTTACAACCAACCTGGTTAATAATTAATTGAGGTAGGCTCTTCTAGAAACACGTAGCTTCAAAACTCCCCAACACATTCCCTTATTCAGTAACTCCCTCATTTATTATTAGCTAAAGATACTTAACACCAAATATGTGCCAGCTGTCTTTAGCATTAAAAAATGAAAGAGCTCAGTGGGGACTCAGAACTGAAATTTTACTTTTAAAAAGTGTAGGGTTGTATTAATCGAAAGGTCTATCATTTATTTTTTAAGTACATGTTTGCACTATATAGTAATCGAATTCTTTGTGAGAAGTTGGCACAAGGACATGAAACATCTTCATTCCTTTTTCCATTCCCTTTCCTTACCACCCTCTTCCCTTTCTCCTTCTATTGATTCCCTTCCCGTTTGAACATTGGCTTCCCTACTTCCTATTGTCTATCTTTTATTCTGCTCTTTATTTTTATTCTGGGTTTCTCATATAAAAGAAACATGTGATATTTAAGCTTGTGTGCCCAATTCATTTCACTTAACACTGTTCTTAAGATGAATTCATTTTCCTGCAAATGAACTGAGTTTATCTTTCTTCATGGAAGAGTAGTACTCTATGGTGTGTAAACACCACTTTTTATTTATCCACTCATCTGTTGATGGACATACAGGTGGTTTCCAATCTTTACTTAGTTATTATAAACTGTGCTGCTATAAAAATGGGTATGCATGTATCACTGTAACATGATACTTTTTGGGGAAGCAACCTAGAAAATAGCTGAGTCAAATAGAGTTTCTAGTTTCATTTTTTGAAAAAAATCTCCGTTCTGATGTTCATAGTGGTTGCAGCAATCTACATTCCACCAGCCATGCAGGAGGAGTTATTTTTTTCCCCCACAGCCTCGCCAGCATTTGTTATTATTTGGTTTTCTGATGACAACCATTCTTTTTGGAGATGGACTCTCATTTCAATTTCCGTCTCTCTGGTGGCTATCAGTGATGAACATTTTTTCATGTATATATTGGCCATTTATAATCTTTCTTCAGAGAAATGTAGATTCATTTCAGTTGCCCATCTTTTGACTGAGTCTTGTATTTTAGATCTAATTTTTTTTTCAGTTCTTTATTCTCGATGCTAATCCTCTGCCTAAGGGATAGCTGGCAAAAATGTTTCCAGCTCCTTAGGTTGTCTCCTCACTCTGTTGGTTGTTTCCTTCATTGTACAGAAGCTTTTTAACTTGATATTTTCCTTTTGTTAACTCTTGGCACTATTTCTTGTGCCATTGGGTTTTGGTTCAGAAAGTCCTTGTACATGTCTATATGTTCAAGAGTTTTACCTGTTCATCTTCCAGCACACTAAGTGTTTCTGTTTTAACATTTATATTTTTAATGCATTTTGGTTTTAGTTTAGTGCTGAGTGAGATATATGGGTCTATATTCGATCTTCAGCATGTGGATAGTCAATTTTC
Source organism: Dasyprocta punctata (assembly GCA_004363535.1). Lineage (NCBI taxonomy): Eukaryota > Metazoa > Chordata > Mammalia > Rodentia > Dasyproctidae > Dasyprocta > Dasyprocta punctata. The sequence goes on from RJWM01046314.1 coordinate 7,641, forward strand.
CCAGCACCATTTACTAAAGAGGCTGTCTTTCCTCCAATGCATATTTTTGGACCCTTTGTCAAAAATCAAATAACGGAATGTTCCTGGGGTTATTTCTCCATCCTCTATTCTGTTTCATTCATCCGCATGTCTGTATGTCTGTTTGTGCCAGTATCATGCTGTTTTTATCATTGTACCTTTATAATACAACTTCAGATCTGAGATTGTGATGACTCCTGCTCTGTTCTTATCACCCAGGATTGCTTTTACTATTCTGGACCCATAGGAATTGTATGATTGTTTTCTCTAGTCCTCTGGGGAATGCTGTTGGTATTTTGATTGGAATTGCATTAAATCTGTATAACAAATTTGTAAGTACTACCGTTTTGACTACAGTGGTTCTACTTGCCCAGGAACAGGGAATATTTCCATATTCTGATGTCCTCTTTGATTTCCTTTCTCCGAACACTGTAGTTTTTGCCATAGAAGCCTTTTACTTCCTTGATTAGGTTAATTCCAAAGTATTTAATTTGTCTTGATGCTATTGTGAATAGTGTTGTCTTCCTAATTATTCTCAGTGAGTTCATTATCGGTGTACAGGGACACTGATGATTTTTGTGCTTTTATATTGGGCCTTCTATCTAAAAGATCATGTCATCTGCAAATAATGATAATGACTTTTTGTTTCCTATGCATATCTCTTTTATTTCTTTTGCTTGCCTAATTGCTCTGACTAATGTTCCTGGAAGCTACCAATATACTATTTCCACAACCATACAAGGATCCAAACATAAAGAAGAACTGCAGGTCAATTCTTTAATGATTATAGATGCAAAAATCCTCAACATAATACTGGTAAATAGAATGCAGCAAATCATCAAAAAGGCCATACATCTTGACCAGACAGGCTTAATTCAGGGATGCAAGGATAGTTCAATATACCAAAATCAATAAATGTAATATATCACACAAACAGAGTAATGGCAAAAATCACATGAACATCTCCATAGGTGTAGAAAAAGACTGTGACAAAACTCAATATCCACTCGTGACAAAAACCCTGAAGAATTCATACCATAGAAAGACCTTATTTCAGTCTAATAAAAGCCACTTATCACATAATGACAAACCTGCCAATATTATATTAAGGGGGGAAAAACTGAAAGTTTTCCCGGTAAAGTTGGGAACAAAACAAGGACGTCTATTATCACCACTCTTGCTCAATATAGTTCTATCTTTTAATACCTAAAAATCTAAAAGATTGTTTTAACAAAAAATATTCACCCAGAATGTGCTCTGGATGGGCAGATTACTGTCAGAAAAGATGGAGACTATCCTAGTAACTACATTTCAAATATACACATGAATAATGCAAACCAATATTAGCGGCCTTGCATGGAAGTTTTTGAAAGATGAATCATCTCTGGAAAAATCCCAGCTGTGGTGCTGTCCCACAGTCTGCATCAGACCATAGAAAGCCCCATCTTCCAGTTTGGTTTGCTTTTGTTTTTCAATGCTCTGATACCTGATCCCACATTGTGGGAAAATTACTCCTAGGCTATAATTTTTGACCAGGATTCAGCTTGGAAGTATCAAGAATGGCACAAATCTTTCTGAACTTATAGATTAACTTTCAAAGAGGACTCTAAGAATTTTCCTTATTATTCGTTCTTAAACCTGCATTCTGACTAGACACCTAAAGGCCTGGTTTCTAGTCCTGTCTAGTCTTTTCACTAGTGCTATAATCATGAACAAATCACTTGATTTCTCAAACCTGTGTTCTTGTCTTACAAATAAAATAAATTGACAAGGTTATCCCCAAGATACAGTCCAAAACTACAGTTCTACGACTGTCTCTTAAATTCAGCTGTCTCAGGTTTCTCCTGAACCATGCTATCAACATATCTGGACAATCAAGCATACCCCTAAAAACTGTTGCTAATATTAAGAAATGTACACACATAAGCATTTAGATGTCCCTTGAAATTCTGTAAATTAAATTTTGCTGTTAATCCTATCTAATGGCATGATTATCTCATATGGACATATGGACACTAAAAGTAGAAATATTTCCATACTTCAAATATTTTCTAAATGAAAAAGAACAAAAATGATGATACAGAGTTTCAAAACAACATAATAGCTGGGGATGTAGCTCAGTGGCACAGCACCTGCCTGGCAAGTATAAGGTCCTAAGTTCAATTCCTGGTATAAAAAAAATGAGATCTAGCAATAAAAAACCAGACATAGATATTTTTAAAAATTAATAAATAACAGATTAACAATGATTAATATATTGCATATTGTTATCTTCAAAGTAGTTGCTCAGATTACAGGATATATGCATGAAAAAATGATCAAACAATGAAAGCACAAACTGTTCTTTTTGATGAACTAAAACATTAGTAGTGCAATTATCTATCTTGTATATATATGTATATATATATAGATATACATCTATATGTGTATATTCTTTTCCCTTTCTTTTCTCCTTTCCCTCATCCCACTTAACTATAATTTTTCCTGTCTTCCAAAATTATAGTTATATTCCTGAGTAGTAGATGGTAAATAAAAAATATGCATTTTAGTACAATTTGTAATAGCTAACTCTTGGAAGTAACCCAAATGCCCAAAAACTGGGGAATGGATTAAAAAGCTGGTCTTTTTATACAATGGAGTACTACACAGCCACAAAGAAGAATGAACTGGAGACTTTTATAGGTAAATGGGCGCAACTTGAAACCATAATCATAAGTGAGATACATCAAACTCACATGTGTAAACATTGTATTGTCTCCATTGTGTAAGAAACTGAAACAGTAAATAAGGTCTAAAATGTATAGCAGATATAGTGAAATGGAAGAAACTGTTCAAAAGTAAAAAGGAACTAAGATGGGTTAAAGTGGAAAGGATAGTAGGGAAGATGGAAAAATGAAAGTCAGTTATAACTGTCTCTTAGATCATCAAAAAGCAAGGTTTGTGGTAATATCAATTGGAGAAGTTTTTATGCCAATATCTTGTATCCTGAGCAACTATCTTAAAGATAACAACATGTAATGTATTAACTATTGTTAGTGTGTTACTATTTTTTTATGAAATTGAATTTTACATTTTTTCCATAAAAGAAAACGATATGCATTTTTTAGTAATTATTTAATTTTGACAAGAGTTGTCTCTTCAACATGTCTGCATTTGAATCCATCTTATCTTCAATAAAAGATTTTATGAGAAAATCTTGGAAGAAAATGGAAACTTGTTTGTTCCAAAAAAGACATGCTTCAGCTTCCGGGAAGATGGCGAAACAGTAAGCAACAGAGTAAACAGCCTCTCTAGGAGACACAGCCCAGATGCTGGAATATAGCATTGTGGGGAAAACAAGAAGAAAAGAAGTGGGTGCCCTGGACACAGGAGGAATCTAAAGTGAGAATTGAAGCCCACAGAAAGAGTAAAAAGAAAAATTTAAACAAAGAAGAAGCCGGTAGCTGGTGGTGTCTTCACCCGGAGCCAGACCCACTCTGTGAGAGGAGCTGTTGGAACCTGGGGACACATGATCAAGGTGATGTGGTGGCTGGTGACCCTGGAGGCCTATGCAAAAAGAGGCAGCATTGGAGGGGAGTGGCAGACCTGGAAGACTGCAGTAGCTGGTGATGAGTGTAGAAGACTCAGTCCTCCCATAAGAGACAGCAATTGACTGGGAACCATTTTGGAGTCAGGCCAGATAAGCCCAGAACCAGAAATGCTTCCAGCTTCCTCCAGCAGTTCCTTGCTGGGACTGAGGCCCGCCCCTGCACACATTCTTGCAGCCATCACCAAGGTTCCCTGAGGGTAACCAGTTCAGTCTGGAGGCAGCAGTCAGTCCTGCCCCCATGCACACTTTGGGCCAGTAGTGGAGGATCCCTGCCAGTGACCAGCCCAGGTCCACCATCAGATATTCATAACCAGCACTGGCTAGAAGAACCATACAGTCTCACTTCAGAGAAATTGTAGCCAATGCAGGAAGTACCTGGGACCCCAGTACTCACTTGTCTAGAAGAACCCAGGAATATGTCAAGATGAAGAAGCAAAAGACAGTCTTTGGCCTCCACCCCAAGCAGAGCAAGTCCAGAAGATGCAAACACAGAAGAGATTGGGAGTTGCACACCTGATGTTTCTGAAGCCATGACAACTGAAGTAAACAAACAACTACATGAGGCTATAAAAGAAATTAGAACAGAAATACTAATTCAGCTAAAAGAAGAAATGAAAAACAATTAAAAATTGCTAAGCATCTATAAAGAAGACACAGATAGAAAAAATGGAGGAGCATAAAAAAATGAGGGAAACCTTGAATGAACAATACAAAAAAGATTTAGAATACATGAAACAGATTCAAAGAGCTATCCAGGAAATTAAAAACTCCATTGAAAGTTGGCAAAACCACTCAAAAGAAGCTGAAGATAGACTTTCAGACCTTAAAGACAGGTTTGCAGCTTGTGAATGCAAAAGAAAAGATCTCTTAAAAATAATAAGAACCTGGAAGTAACAATTCAATGGCTGCAAGACAACTCAAAGAAACATAACTTAAGAATAATAGGGGTGAGTGAAAAAGCAAGGACAACATAAATGACATTAAAAGTCTATTTACAGAAATAATATCAGAAAACTTCCTAAGCATGGGACAAGGACTTGACATTCAGATAAATGAAGCATATAGAACTCCAGCTAGCTATAACCAAAATAAATCTACACCTAGACATATAATAAGGAAGATCCC
>RJWM01046315.1:0-12385 GCA_004363535.1 Dasyprocta punctata
GTGCATGTCTGTAATCCCAGCACTCAGGAGGCTGAGGCAGGAGGATCACCATGAGTTTGAGGCCAGCCTGGGCTACATAAGCAAGTTCAAAGTCAGCCTGCACATAGTGAGACCCTGTCTCAAAAACAAAACAAAAATAAATAAAAATGAAATAACATTCATGAGTTTGAGTCACAACTAGGAAAGTCATGCTGGGTGGGACAGAGGGCTCGTCAAGGCCCTGGAGGGATGAGTGAGCAGACCAGGATGTGAGGGAGTCGTCTGCTCCTGCTGTGACTCACAGGCGAGAAAGGCGTACTGAGTTCCAAGTACGAAGGACCTGTGGTGAACTGCTGAAAAGGAACATCTGGTGGGGGTTTTGGTTTTTGTGGTACTAGAGATTAAACCCAGGGACTACTGAGCTACAACTCAAGCCTGCTTTTTAAAATTTTAGGACAGGATCTTGTTAGATGCACAGGCTGGCCTCGAACTTGCACTCCTCCTGTCCTGGCACTCGAGGGAAGACTACAAGGACACTGGCTCACCTAGAAGAGTAATGAACAGTGACACTGTACGGTAACCATGGTGCATCTCGCAGTTTGGAAAATACATTCGAGGGTCTTCTACTTGATCATCTGATATGAGGTAAGGTGGGCGGTCTCCTTATGACAGGCAACTGACAGCTGACACCCTTGCAGATGCATGCAAGGGCGACCAACACTAAATTTTTTATCATAAACTCAGGAGGGGCTGGGCGTGGTGGTGCACACCTATAATCCCAGCACTTGAGAGGCTGAGGCAGGAGGATCACCCCAAGTTCAGGGCCAGCCTGGGCTACATAGTGAGACCCTTGCTCTCAAAAAATAAAAAAATAAATAAAAAATAAAAAGACTTAAAAGGGAATGGAATCATTACAGAAATCACAGACACTCCAGAAAACTGACATCTTGTCCCAGAGTGACCCTATTGTTAAGTGAGAAAATATGAGAATTCTAAAACCCACACACTTGGTTTAAAAAGAAAATGATCAAACATGAGAGTCTAGAATCACAAGCACCTGGAACCCAATGGTCTGCAGCTCGCTGTGGAGCCCGTCCAGAACACGGCGGCCGTCGAAGATAAAGGCTGGCTTGAGCATCTTTTTATGAATGCGTTCGTAGTCCAGCTCCTGTGGAGACACGGCAGGGGCGATCAGAGGCCAGTGCACACGCCCGCGTACACACACACACATACACACACACCGGCCTCTAGCAACCTCCTCTGTAACACTGCCATCACCTCACCTTAAACATGTCCCACTCGGTGCAAATGACAACAGCATGGGCCCCGTCGCACGCTTCATATGGGTCCTTGGAAATGGTCACGAGTCGGGACACTATTCCATGAGCAACAACAAAAAGCCAGAAACAAGAAAGAAGTTAGGATGGTTCATTGGCCCAACCCCCAGCCGATCGCTTCAGAGGTGAGGAGGCAGCGTCTGGGTGCAGCGTGAGAGCGCTGAGGCTGAAGGGTGAGCACAGCAGTGAGACACAAGATAAACACGGCCCAATCAAAGGTTTCTGGAAAACGAGTCGTGGGGTCTGTCAGCAAGATGATCCGTGAGACTCACAGCCTTACCTTGGTCATCCTGTGAAACCCCTGGGTGAGAAAGATCCACAACGATTTGTTCCCTGGGCACTTTCGGGTCATACACATGCAGGTGGGCACCTTCGTCCATCAGGTACTTGCTAATGTAGATACTGGAGGATTCTCTGAAGGAAAACAAACCAGTGTTGCTTTTAATGCCGCTACGACCTAACTCCCGGGAACTGAAGGTACAGGTGAGAGGCCATCAAGCTGAGCGGTGAGAATGCAGCTGTTTTTGTCATTTATTCTTTGTACTATAAATACACAGAGCCACGCACACGTGTTTCACACCCTCAATCCAGAGGTCATGATATCAAGAGGTTTGAAATACTTTAAAGAACTGATACCTCGTGTCGCCGGTGTCCTTTTTGAACGCGAAGCCCAGAATAGCTATCTTCTTGTCAGTGACGGTGTTGAACAGGCTGTCAATGATCCTGGACGCGAACCTCCTCCTCTGGTAATCATTCATGTCTATGACCTGGAATTCACACGCGGTACTCATTCACAGAAATGCAGCCCTGACACACGTTACTCAGAGTTTAAATAAAAACCGAAAGAACCACCTACACCCTTCCTTAAAGCCCTCCTGATCATTCTTATTTTCACTGGGTTGATGTGCACTCGTCGGTCTGGGGTGGATGCAAAGATGGGGCACACAGCTGGGCTTTAACTCAGACCCGCCGATGAGGGCAGGCCGCACTGCCCACAGCCGACGTCCCCACGCCCTGGGACGCAAGGCCGTCAGCATCAGGTCTCAGGGCGCCCCGCCTCTGCCCGCAGAGCCCCAGCCACCAAGGTCAGCGTGAGAAGAGAGGCGAGGGGCGGGGCCGTCCGGGGAATGAAGCCGCGCTGTGCGCACTGCTGGCCCCCGTGATGGATGCAGTTACTGTGCACTGCAGACCGGGACTGATAAAAACGCAACGAGGAAATAAATGGTCAGGTAATACAGCGTGCTGAGTTACAGCCGCTCCTGGCGGAGCATATTACAAGTATTTCAGTATGCGACAAGGGTTTGAACTGAGAAAGTCTGATCAGCAGTCTGCTCTGTTAAGTTCAGGTTTGTAGCTGACTGACCCAGAAAGAGACCTTTCCTCAGGCTCCACGCCAATTTCAACCTTGAGGGCCTGAGGAAATGAGGCCAAAGTATTAGAAACGCATGTTGTATACAGTGAATGATAAGATAAAGCCACCCACGGATGGAGTGAAACGACACAAAGTGTTCCCCTAAAAAGTGAACATTTCCTTAGATTCCCTCCCATGTCTTTTGCTGAAACCTGAAAAATTATAAACTCAGGAAAAATATTTGGGAAGGACACAGATACTGGTTAGTACATTTGAAAATTACTTAAAATCACTATCAATTCCATTATCTAAAAATAGGGTGTTGCCAGGCATAGTGATTGATATCTATAATCCCAGCACCTGGGAGGCTGAGGCAGGAGGATTGCCACTAGTTCCAGGCCAGCCTGGTCTACGTGATGAGTTCAAGGTCAGCCTTAATGAAATAGTGAGGATCTCTCTAAAAAAAAAAACTAACGTCCGTCCATCCATTCATCCATAAATTGAATAATGTTAGTGATGAGGACAAAGTGAGATACTGTGTCAAGCACCCCAAAGAGGTAGCAGGAGAGGGCAAGTACTCAAGCCATGTTCATTCGTTGCTTCCTGTTTGAGAAGGGTTTCTCATTGTAGCTCTGAAAATCTGAAAGCGACACAACAAGTACCAAAAGATGCAAACCACCTGACAGATGACAGTACAGGTTCTTCCTTGATTTTACACTTTCCAGGATAGAGAAGAACAGAAGTGAGAATAATATTAGCTCTTAATTGGCTCTGGGAACAAATTTAGTTATAAAACTAGAAGAAATACTGGTTTATCAGACATTTCCACTCCAGGTGATCAGCAAAAAAACCTGAAAGCACACAGGCCCAATAAATAAGCCTAAGACAAGTAAACTTACTGAGTTCCTGGAATGACCTTCAAAAACATTTCACATGGGCATCAGGTTTTACTTGTACTCTAAGCAGCAGTTACGGACTATAAAGAGTAATACCTGCTGCCAATAGCGAGCTACTTCAGGCAAATTCAGAGCCTCGCAGAGGTAAACCAAATTCAGAACATCTTTTTGGAAGCAGCTCCCACCAAAACCTGGGGGAAGAAAAACGGTATTTTCTTATAAGAACCAGAAACCAAATCATATGACGAGTTTTACACATGCATATCTGGGGGTCTATGCTAAGATTTTAAATAATAAAACTCAGATGTTAGAAAGTTAGTGGGTTTATAAATTGTGTGAAATTTACAGCCAACTAATCAACCCTTTAACTGATTTCCCAATGACTCTCTAACAAGTTTCATTATTGCTGTATTTTGACTTTTCTTTTTTTGAGATAGAGTCTCACTATGTAGTCCAGGCTGGCCTCAAACTTGTGGTGATCCACCTGCCTCAGCCTCCTGAGTGCTGGGATTATAGGCACGCACCACCAGGCCTGGCTGTTTTCTTGTCTATTTTTTTTCCTCATTCTTTGGTATGAGTGCCCTACATCTTCTACTCTACCATAGGTTCAGCAAATTTTTAGGGTGAAGGGTCAGACAGTAAATATTTCAATTATCTTTAAAAAAGGAGATAATGGCACTCCCTTATCTGCTTATAAAGAGAAAATGAGATATAGAAAGTGCTTGTATATAACCTGATACACAATATGACTTCAGTACATAGTAGCTATTTTTGTTAAATTATAACTAGAAGAAAACATCAAAAAGAATAGGCTACAGAAGGCCAGGGAATTGGGAAATGAAACGTAGCTCTAGAAACACTAGCAAGTCTGCCGTCGGACCTGTTTGCAAAAGAGTCTATTGCATATTCCACCACTGCATTCACTTAGATCCAGAACCACAGTCAGAGCTTAGGATTCGCGGAAGCTGTGCTCACATCATGGTCGAGATGAACACGGAGTCTTGTTTCACGTGTGTTTCTGCTCAAATGCGTTCAGTCGAGTGTAATCACTGCTTCGCTAACAGCGGAGCTGTGGCCAGGAGACTCACGCCTGAGCGGAGCTCGTCTTAGCCCTGGGTTGGCTCCATGAGACAAGAGCCGCTGTCTTCTGCACTTCGGCTCTCGGCTTGGGGCCATTTTAAATGGAAAAGTCCGTACTCCAAAGCAGGGAAGTGTGAAAGCACGGCACGAGACGTATCACAAGGGCCCTGGTGACAGATGAGAGCTGGGGCACCATGGCGAGGCGATGCCTTGTGCGGGCCCGGCCAGCCTGGCGTGCGGAGAACCCCGAGGCCCTGGGGTGTGGACCGGCAGGGCCGGTGAGCCTCAGCGGGGAGGCACGCCTGCGAACATGAGGACTGACTACACTTCACCAACCAAAGATTTATCAGTAGGAAAAACAAACCAGAGAAAGTTCATTTCCTACTTGCTTAACCAAGTTGTTAACTTGAGTGATTTTCTACATGGTTTCTCAAAATACACCACTAATAGTGAAAACACTGTTTTCCTCTGAATCACGGAGCTACATTAATGCACTGATCAACCAGCCACATTAACAGCAGAAGGGATTATCGCCTGCCTTCACCCCCGCTAGGATAAGGATGCAACATAACAATCTTTCTTGATGTTTTTGTTTTCTTAAGGATAAGTGAAAAAAAGACTTCCTAGGGACCCAGCAGAATGAAGCCACTTCACGTAGACAGTGCGTCTATTTACCAACACTGGCTTTCAGGAACTTATTTCCAATTCTCTGGTCCATTCCAATGGCCGTTGCTACCTCTTCCACATCTGCGCCGGTGGCTTCACACAGGGCACTTATGGAGTTAATACTGCTGATTCTCTGGGCGAGAAAAGCATTTGCTGTCTTTAAAAAACAAGAGGGGGAGAAGTATGAGGAGCTGAAATAGCAAGTTTGTGCATCACTTTTGTATTTCACTAGAGTTGATGCAAACTGCTGAGGAGATATAATAAAAATATTGATGGAGATAGTGGGAGGTCTGGTAAGGGAATGTATTTTAAATTAGGAAGATAGCTGGCTAAGAGAAGGTTAAAGGCAGAGACAGGGTGATAAAAGACAAAATTATGATGACAGCATGGTGATGCACACCTGTACTTCTAGTGCCTGGGAGGCCGAGGCAAGAGGATCACTGCAAGTTCTAGGCCAACCAGGGCAACAGTGTAAGGTCAAGGCCAGCCTGGACTACACAATGAGTCTCCGTCTCAAAAAAAGCAAACAACAAAATGACAATTTCGAGTCCAACCTGGGCAATTCAGCAAGACTCTGTTTCAAAATTAAAAAATAAAAAATAAAAAAGACTGAGATACAGCTCAGTGCAAAGGTCCTGGGTTCAATCCCCAGAATCACAAAACAGAAACAAAAACCCTCTATATATGGCATACTTATAAGTCTGAAGAGAACTCGGCTTTAAATTTAGTGGAAAGCACACAGGGCATAATGATGCCTGCCCACGCCAGCGGTCCCATCTACCTGGGAGGCTGGGACAAGATACTTGAGCCCCGGAGTTCAAGGCCAGTAGGGACAACACAGTGAGATTCCGTTTCAAACACCGCCACATGCGACAGAGGGTTGAAACCACGGACTCACCAGTTTGGACAGCTCTGAAGACCATGTGTTGGTGGTGAGGATCTTCTCTCTGGGAACCCAGTGCTCGTACACAGCGCACAGGGCCCGCACGGCCTTCTGGCCCTCCGGTGTCTCATCCCCTCCGATCAGCACCCGGTCCGGGTTTTTCAGGTCCTTGATGGCCGTTCCCTCGGCCAAGAACTCGGGATTGGACAGCACCTGGAACCCCAATGCAAGGCAAGTGGAAGCTGAGTTAACGAAGGGCAACTTGAAGATGTCAGTGGTTACCTAAGGCGAGCCGGACCCCAGCGCCTCCTATTTTCATACCTGCAGATTCAAGTTGGGTTTTGTGTTTGCATCAAATATACGACGGATACTTTCAGCCGCCCGCACCGGAACCGTGCTTTTCTCGGTCACAATTTTATATCCGTTGGAGTTTAGCACGATGCGTCTGGCACAGGCTTCAATGTACTTGAGGTCGGCGGCCCGGCCTTTGCCCATGCCGTAGGTTTTGGTCGGTGTGTTCACCTGCGGGAAGAATGGCGGGGCGTGAGCGGCTCACCCAACGGGCCCAGCATCTCGCCCACTCTCACTTCCACTGGAAGCCACACTTCACAGAGGGAACCAGAACACACACCTGACCCACCCGAGGCACGCGTTCAGTAACGTTTCTCACTACTGCATATGCGCCAGGCACCAAGGCAGAGAGGTTCCAAGCTGAGCCCTGGAGACTGAAATGAATGAGAGCTCCTTAAAGGAGTTCACAGTCTAAAATAAAAGTTTTCTTTCCTTTTATCTATTGTATGTAATGTATTATGATCTTTAAAAATAAATATTAAACTTTTTTTTTTGAGACAGAGTCTTACCATGTAGTTTAGGCTGGCCTCAAACCCATGGCAATCTTTCTGCCTCAGCCTCCCAAGTGCTGAGATTAGACTACCACACCTGGTTTAAACTTTTTCCTTAGTCTCTGCTATATCAACATCTAAAAACATTTGCAGTATCGTTCACAGGTACATTTTTACTTCATTAAAGTCAGACAATCCCTGGGAGCCTCAGCACACAGAATACTATGTGCACAGACTTTCTTTCTTTCTTTCTTTCTTTTTTTTTTTTTTTTTTTGCGGCACCAGGGATCAAACTCACAACCTCGCACCTGCCAGGGCAGGCGCTTAAGCCACTGAGCTGAACTCCTGGCCCTAGTTTTTTGAGGCAGGGTCGCACTATGTAGCTCAGGCTGGTCTTGTGCTCGCGTTGTAGCCCAAGCCGGCCTCGAACTCACAACGCTCCTCCTACCTCAGCCTCCCAAGTGCTGGGCTTTCAAATGGAAATAAAAACAAATCATAGTCCACAGTCTGAGCATTCAGTCTTGGCTTGGAGGTTGCATCCCTGAGGAAGTGTGACTGCCTCTGCCTCTATGACCTCATCAAAAAATAAGGGTAACATACTCCAAAAACTAACACATTAGTCAGGGGCATGGTGGCTCACACCTGTAATCCCAGCACTCAGGAAGCTGAGACATGAAGATTGTTGTGAGTTCAAAACCAGCCTGGGCTACAAAGTGAGCTCAAGGCCAGCCTGAACTGCATAGTGCTCAAAAAGACAAAAATAAATAAATAAATAAAAACTAACACACAAGGGCTGGGGATATAGCTCAGTGGCACAGCATCTGCCTGGCAAGCGCAAGTCATGAGTTCGATTCCTGGTACAAAAAAAACCTAATACGCAGGTGCTACACTGCTCACAAAAATGTATGCTCTGAAAAGTCTAAAACTTCATGAGAACAGCAATAAGTTTTGAACAAATAGTAAGCAACAGTAACTCTTCTGTTTGTAAGTTTATGACCTATCAGGAAACTAAAGAAAGGAACCAAACAGACTAAATCAAAGCTAGGGGTCGGTGATATAGCTCAGCAGCATAAGCAATTGCCTGACAAGCTCCAGGTCCTGAGTTCGATTCCCAGTACCCCCAAAAAACAATAAAAAATAATAAATAAATCACATACCATCCTCCAAAATAAATAAAAGCTTAGAGGCCTGGGATTTAGTTCAGCAGCACAAGCACTTGCCTGGCAAGTGCAAGGTCATGAGTTCGATCCCTGGTACCAAAAGAAAAAAAAAAAGCTTAAAAACTTGTGACCTGGCTGGGCGTGGTGACGCACGCCTTCAATACCAGCACTCAGGAGGCTGAGGTAGGAGGATCATTGTGAGTTCAAGACCAGCCTGGGCTACAAAGTGAGTTCAAGGCCAGCCTGAACTGCATAGTGAGACCCTGTCTCAAACAATAGGGCTGGGGATTTAGCTGAGTGGCCTAAGCACCTGCCTGGCAGGCGCGAGGTTGTGAGTTCAATCCCCGGTACCAAAAAAACAAAAACAAAAACTTGTGACCTGAAAAGCAGGTAGGAAAAGTTATTTAATGTGGTTTTATTATTGCATAAATTTAATATTTGCCATGATGAAAAGTGTTCAAAAAGAAAACAAAAAAATACAACCTAGAGAATAAAGGCAGCTAAACTGTAGACTGAGTTACACAGTGATAAATTCATCTAACAGGCACAAAATAACAGCTTAGCAAGACCCAGATCAGCACAGGCTGTATCAGTGGAGAAGCAAGTATGAAATCAGCTGTTTACGCCAGGCCATCCTAAGAAAGGAGTGTGTCACCTAGAAGAGATTACTTTTAAATGTCCTTTTCACAGAAAATTCCCCTATTCTCACTGCAGGCTCTCGTCATCCAAAAGCTGGACTAAGGTAGCTTCTTGATTTTCTTGAAGAAGCTAGTCACTGTAAAATACTTTCTATTCTGCTTAAATAAAGGATGGCAGGTAACTCGCAGACACTATGTCAGGTTCTCCAAAGTGATGAAGGTCAGAAAGCGACTGACTTCCTAATGCAGCTCGCCCCGAGTCCACACACCCTTGCAGTGAACCCTTTTATTCCCCGGTCTACAGTCCTCAGCAATAACACAACTTGACCGCTTGTGCCTCCCTGGGGCCCCAGTGTTTCTTCGCTTCACCCAGGGGCTCTGTCCAATCTCACAGTGTCCTCTTTATTTTCCAAGGCCATGAGTTCTGCATTCAAGACACACCACAGCTCAGTTGCCAACTGTGACAACTATGCCATCACACAGAGGATCTGAGGAGGGGTGACTAGGGTAGCAAGACACCGTCTGCCTTGGTTCAAATACTGGGAGCTGGGCATGTGGCACAAGCCTATAATCCCAGCACTCAGGAGACCGCTACAAGTTCGAGGCCAGCCTGAGCTACAAAGTAAATTCAAAGCCAGCCTGAATTACAGAGTGAGACCCTGTCTCAAAAAAAAAAAAAAAAAAAAAAAAAAAATTTTTTTTTTTTTTTTTTTTTTTTTGAGACATAGGCCTGCTATGTAGTTCAGGTTGGCCTTGAACTAACTATGTAGCCCAGGTTGGCCTCCAACTTGTAACGATCCTCTTGCCTCAGCCTCCTGCGTGCTGGGATTATAGGTATATGCAGCTCACAAGGCTATGACTTTTATTTTATTTTATTTTCCAAATCCATTTTATTTCAAGGAGAAAAAAAGAAACAAGAAAAAAAAAAGGTTATGACTTTTAAAACATACTTCAATTCAAGAAGTAAATCAAATTTCTCCACAAGGTCAACAATGAACCTAACCATTGAATCTGACTCAGTTCTCATCCAATTCAGTTTGTGACCAGAATCATGGAAAGAATTTAGCTCATGAACCGAGGCATCACTGTATATACTCTTGTGAAATGTGCTCATGTGCTGCCATGCTTTCCTGGATCTAGAGCCCAGATTACAACTTTCTCAGAGGTTACTTGCTTAATGACTTGAAATTATAACCCAACCAGATGACGGTAGGGCTTGCTCAACTGCTGGACAAAGTGACAGTCAAAATTAAATTAGACACCGCTGTACTAAGCCATGGAGTGGTTTAATAGCAAGTTAAAGCACAAGGAAAGCTTTTAGACAGATAAGAATACACTACAATTCATGTAAGAAAGGAAACTACTTACAGAAATAAATACCAGGTCAGCTTCTTTGATGGCATCATCAATATTGGTAGAAAAAAACAGATTTTTCCCTCGACAGGATTCTACTACTTCTTTGAGTCCCGGCTAGGATGAAAAAATAAAAGGAGTTTGTCATGGTTTGTGTTTAAATGTCCCCCCCACCACAGCTTCACACAGTCATGGACCTGGCTGAGTCTAGCGTTTGTGATTGGTTCGTTGTCTAGCACCGGGATTGGCGGTGTGAGTGCTGCACCCGCCCAGGGGCAGGGAGCTGGCATACAATATGAGTGAAGGAGGCATGCTTTTTCCCTTTTGCCCTTTTCACTCTTGTCCTATGCAGCTGCCACGAACAGCCGCCCCTTAGCCATGCCACCCTGCCCTGGAACAAGCTGAGTACAAACTGAAAACTCCACAAACCGAAAGCTAAATAAACCTTTCCTTCCTTCATTTTGGGCATCAAGTATTTTGTCTCAGCAGCGAGAGGAAAGTAACCAAGACAGAGTTATATGCAGGATATGAACTAATAGTATAGTATTTTTTTTCAAATCCATTTTATTCGTAGATAAAAAGAAAGAAAAAAATTACGAAAAATTTTAAAGCCTGTCAATCAGGGGGTAACAATGGTATATACACTGCACATTATAGTATAGTATTTGTTAAAAGGAAAGGTTATGTTGTAATTTAAAGGTCTAGATTTGCTCTTAAATAAACCCTTTACAGAAAAGACAAAGGTCCTACACCAAATGCCTCAAGTGTGTATTATATGTCATCACAAAATAAAGCAAACTTGAATTTGCACAACCAGCAGTAGCCCCAAAACACTTTGTCACTGTTTACTGTGTACCTGATTGTTTCATAAAAGTTAGCTATTAACTCTTATTGACTCACTTTTCAAGAAACTCAGGGCCCTCTGACTTTTAAGTAAACAGATTCTGCACTGTCATTATGAACACACAGTTTCACTCTCACTTCAGGCCACACACTGGCTGTGAAAGTCAGTAGTTTATCTATACACACATATGTAAGTCTTACAGTTGGAAACCCTTGCTGAAGGCTGGGCGTAGTGGCACACGCCTATAATCTCAGCACTTGTGAGGCTGAGGCTTTAGGATTGCTGTGAGTTTGAGGCCAGCCTGGGCTACAAAGTAAGATCCTGTCTCAAAAAATAAATAAATAAATAAAAATAAAAATAAAAAAGAAAAAAGAAATCTTATGCCAAAAAGTAATAGAAGTTTTCAACAATGACTGTCTGCCTTTCTTTCTTCCTTTCCCTCTTTTTTTTTCTTTCTTCTTTCTTTTTTTTTTCTTTTCTTTTTTTTTTGGACTGAAAGTTAAAGGATAGAAAACAATACTCCATGCCACAGGAACCTGGAATAAAGCAAGGGTAGCTATTCCATTTGCAAACAAAGTGGATTTCAAACCAAGAGAGAGACACCGATGGTCACTATATCCTTGAAAAGGGAACAATCCAAGAGGAAAGGAACAATAATAAATATATATGCAACAAATATCAGTGCAT
The DNA here is from genome assembly GCA_004363535.1 of Dasyprocta punctata. Taxonomy (NCBI): domain Eukaryota; kingdom Metazoa; phylum Chordata; class Mammalia; order Rodentia; family Dasyproctidae; genus Dasyprocta; species Dasyprocta punctata. The sequence continues at coordinate 11,717 of RJWM01046315.1, forward strand.
CCAACTATATAAAACAAATATTAATAGACATGAAAAATCAAATAAACACTAATACAATGTAACAGGAAACCTCAATACCCTACTATAACAAATAGATAGATGAACTAGGCAAAAAAATCAACAAAGAAATATCAGAACTGAACCAAACCTGTGAACAAATGGACTTAGTAGAAGTCTACAGAGTGTTCCACTCCACAACATCAGAACACACATTCTTCTCAGTTGCACAGGGAACGTTCTCCAAAATAGACCACATCCTAGCTCACAAAACATAGTTAAGTAAATGCAAAGGGCTGGGAGTTTGGCTCAGTGGCTTAAGCACCTGTCTAACAGGTGTGAGGTTCTGAGTTTGATCCCTGGTGCCACAAAAAAAAAAAAAAAAAATATGTTTTAGCCAGGCGTGGTGGTGCACACCTTTAATCCCAGCACTCGGGAGGCTGAGGTAGGAGGAGCATTGTGAGTTCGAGGCCGGCTTGGGCTACAACGTGAGCACAAGGCCGGCCTGAGCTACAATGTGACCCTGCCTCAAAAAACCAGGGCTGGGAGTTTAGCTCAGTGACTTAAGTGCCTGTCTGACAGACGCAAGGTTGTGAGTTCAATCCCCAGTGCCGCAAAAAAAAAAAAAAAAAAAAAAAAAAAAAAAAAAAAAAAAAAAAAAAAAAAAAAAAA